>JAAAKG020171013.1:0-27452 GCA_010014905.2 Druon quercuslanigerum | reverse complement strand
GGTGGGTTCCGAACCACCAAGAGCAACAGCCTAAAGTACTTAGAGAACCTTTTTCTCTAGAGGTACCGGTGTCCCACCGAGGCTCTTCCAGAGTGCGAGGCGGGAATCGAACCCGCAAACCGACAGAGTGGGTCCAAACCCTGCGCTTTAGCCCCCACGACCATCGCCCCACTTCTGCCAGACTAAATAGTTGGAGCCAATAAAACTCAACGTTCACGCCATTTTTATTCAAATGTGTTAACTAACCTCTTCAAAAAATTTAAAAATCGAGTTTTCTCAACAACGGCCCAAGCTATTTTTTCTTTTTAGGCTCAAAGTGAGCACATCATGCGCTCCTTTGTTATTAGATCTCGAATTCTATGCTTTTAGATCATAGAGTCCAAAACTTTAAAGCATGTATCAATTGTAGCTCTAAAGACACGCGCTTCCGTAAATTAATACCTTGAAATTTCTCTCAGTGTAGTAATACACAATAATGTTTATTTTCACTAGGAAAATATAAAGGCCGAACCCACAAAGGTAAAAACAGAGAAGGTTATGTTGAATTCCAAAGTTTGTTTCGTAACGAAAAATTAAATTAATTTTTATGAAACATCCAAATCAAATTAATGCGCTTTTGCGTTATACTCGAGACCTGAGACTTTAACCATATTTATGTTTAGATGAAGTATGAGATATACTTCAGCTATACTTAAGTATAGACGAGAGGAGAAGTATAACCTATGTTTTTAATTCATAACTCTACCTAGTCTGACAAGACGTTATTCTCTGGCGATAATAGAGACTCCCTGATAACCTATGCTTCTAAACAAGAAGTACAGCCTATATACTTCAGATACACTTAAGTATACTTTACCTGTACTTCAGATATACTTTAGCTATACTTTATACTACTTCAATCTATACATGAAGTGTGATATTTTCTAATGGACCATACATTTTTCATACTTTGGAAAGTCAATGATCATTAACTCCCACATTTATGATTTTCACCCCAAAGTTTCTGCTACTGTAGCAAAAACTGCTGCGGTGTTAAAAGGCTGAATATTTTATTAGCCTTTTAATGATGGCTCTGTGTAATCTTGTATATTCCCTATAATCCGATCTAAAATATCTTGAAATCCCTTAGAAACTTTTGCAATGACATGTAACATATTTCCTACTATGCGTGTAAGACCTCCTTGAATTTTTGTAATCTACTAATATCTTTAGAGCTTTATCTACTCATCTTCTGCTAATAAAGTTTTTTGCATTATAAAATAAAAATAAAAAATTTATGATCATGTTGTACGTTTGATTGCTTATTAAACAATCTGGTGTTTTAATGTCATCGAGAAAACGTTATTTTAGAGCCAAGGGACAAATGAAACTGAGGAAATTTGACATTAATCATGTTGTTTACGCAACGATTAAGAAATGCATTGACGGTGCACAACGGAGCCGCACCATTCTGCCAACAGAGAGGGAAGGGAATGATTAGACAATTATTTTCCTCTCCTGTAATGTCGTTTACCTTGACTTTTTAAATTTCATGCAAAAATTTCAAATCACCATTTAACATCTGACGATATTTTATTTGACACGGAGCGGAAAAGCGTACAGTTTCTGCATCCTCATCAGTACACTGCTTTATAAGTATATTCCCATTAAGGAATATAAGGCTGCTATTACTTTGATGCAAATAGTAAACTTTGGTATATAATTAGACCTTCATAACTGTTGACTACTGAATAAAATTTAAGTTCTAGCAATCACTTTTGAATCTATGATGATATTTTTCTAATTGTAATTACGAATATAAAATCCCAAATACTCCTGAAGGTCTAGAAGCTTTTCCGGAATAAAATTCTCCTTGATAGATTAATGCATTAATTATATTTATATGAAGTAACTTACATTTGGTAATGTATCAGTCTTAATAGATGTTCGACGAATAATAATTATGACAACGTACAGGGGCGGGTTGAACGAGTCAAGGCAACCTAGTAATTTACATGTTAGACCGGCTCAAGGAGGAGAGGAAAATAGGATAAAATCCAGTATCAATTTTCTATAGAATTAGTTATTTATTTCAATGATATATTTTAGTCAGTAGATAACAAGTATCTGAAGAGTAGCTTTGCATAAGGTCTCTAGCGTAATTTTTTCGACAATTACATTATTGGCTCAAGAAATCAGATAATTTGTAATACCGGACATGTATCAATACTCTTTTTTAAATTTATGTAGATTCTATACGTTTTTTACATTTACGGAAGAGCGTATGCCCATGCAACTCTAAATAAATAAGTACACATTGTAACGAAAGGCTTTTTCAAATGTATATGTTTAAAGTGTCCAGCAGGAGACAAGGTAGCAAATTATATCCCAGAATATTATGATTAAATCAGGAAAAGCTAAACGGTGCTAAGTTCAGTTTAAAAGACATCTATTTCAGCCAAAATCTTGATGCTGTGCTATTTTTTACCCTAAAATGTATTCAAATATGTAAAAATTTGATATAATTTAGATCGAAACAGCTTCATATAAATGTAAAGGAAATGTTTGTAAATGGTGATATAAAAAATGGATTGAAATGTCATAATTTTTAATCAATAATCTCTAAATAAAAGCATTCGTTGCACTTTATAATGTCTCAGTTGAATGATTGTACTGAAGATTTGTTTCCAACTTTAGCTTACAGTGGAATCACATGTCAGATGAATCTTATTCGAAGACGTATAAACTGACTTTTAATATAAAATAACCAGTCTCTTGCCAAAAGGTTAGGTTCTACGATAGCAATATAAGCCTTTCACACAATGCGCAGAAGCCTTTTGGTTGCTAGAAAGGAACAATCGATCATTCCTGTCAAATTCTTTTAAAACTTGTGCTGACAATTACTGGCATATATTTCTGACTCATTTGGTCTATACAGAATAACACTGTTTTAGAATATAATATGATAGAAATGGATAGCAATTTATAAACAGAGGTATTTTTAAAATAGTAGGGGTATAAATGGATAAGATGATACATAACTTTAGAATATAATATGACTGCAGGGGACAGAATTAAATGGTTTGAGAAAATGGGTTGAAAGTTCATTAAAAAAAAAGATGAAATCAATAGTAATAAATGTAGATAAATAAAATTGGACAGAAAGCATTGTCTTTATGACATAATAATTTTGATGTCCATTGATGCATTAGAAAACTTTGGAAATGGTACGTCAATTGATTTCGCACGAATCATTTTTGTAATTTAAAACCCCCTTTCCTAGCCCATATTATAAATATTGGGAAGAGTTCTGTGACACATTCTCCTTTTATTACGTAATATGTTATAGTTTTTATTTAGTATACTAACAATTTATCATTTATTTTTACAAAGCCTAAAAAAGTTTGAAAGATTTTCAGTGATTCGAATGTATGTCAACATATTTCAAGAGATTTTAATGTATTTTACAGGGCTACGAAAGTCTTTCAGAGTTACAACATTTTTACGGAATTTACCGAGAATTTCTGAGTATTTTAGGAATTATATGACATTTTAAAGAGCTTTAAAAGATTTAAAGGGATTGAAATTTTTTAAAAGTATTTTAAACGATTCAAAAATGACTTTAAGTGATTTCAAGGGATTTTTAGGGATTTAAAGGATTGTACAGGATTTCAAGAGATACAGAAGTATTGTCACAAATTTTAAAGGATGTCAGGGGATTGTAATAAGATTGCAAAGATTTTAACAGATTTTATAGAATCTTAGGGCTTTTTAAGATATTAAAAGGGGCCTTAACTATTTCACGAGATTTCAAAAAATTTTAAAAGAATTTCAAAAGAGTTCCAATATTGTTATAAAGATTATACAGAACTTTAATCGCAATTAAAAGATATAAAGGCATTTCAAGAAATTAACAAAGATTTAACAGAATCTCACAAATTTCCCGATTGTTATAACGATTATAAAAAAAACTTTCATGGCTGTTAAAAGATTTAAAGGCTTTCCAAGAGATTTTTAAAAAATCACAAATTTTAAAGATTTTCATGAACTTTTGAGGATTATGAAGGATTTGTATAGGGGTTTAGAAATATCGAGCGATTTCAAAAATTTCCAATTAATTCACGTTATATCAGAGAAATAATCTGGATTTCAAAAGATTGCAAAGAATGTAAGAGCGCGAATTCTCTCCCCCCCTTCCCCATCCACAATTGTTGACACCGTTCTTTAATTCTTTTTAGATAATAGCATTGCTTAACTTGTATTTCTTTAACTAATTGAATTCTCCCATCATTTTTACATCTGATGTATGTATTAGTTTTACGGTGCAATCAAATATTGGGCTAAGCTAAGGCGCTAAGAATTAGCGCTCTTATCATAAATGTAAAAAAACTTGCTGGTTCAAAAGAAATATTAAAACATGATTTTAAATGTTTTATGGGATATACACAACTATCAAAAGAACTCACGGGGTTCCAAAGGATTGCAATGATTTTCAGATTTAAAACTGAATAGATCAATAGAATAGATTAAAAACTGATAGTCAGCATCATGAAAAATATCCTTCATCTCAAATGGTAACGCAACAAGACGTATCATATCATGAAACATCTTCCCACTCATTTGAATGCTACTTAAAACTTAAAGGCTCCATTTATTCATGCATTTTATTCTTATTTCTTAGCGCCAGTTGGTTCCTTTTATCTAAATAAAATGCTAAAGGCCGGGATTTCAATTTACGGCAGATCATGCGCTTGCATAATGGCGATAAATATTGCGGTGAGACGAAATTCGATCGTGCTGTTTCAGCAGCTCGCGGCGCGGCTGTGCACAGAGCCGGCAGATTGTCGGGACAGGGTGAACGGCCGACCTAGAGGCTGCGCGTACAGAAGATCATCCGTCCATGCTGTAGCGCAGCTGTGGCCGGATCGGCTGCGCTCGCGCGACGGCGGTTTCAGTCCAGGCAAACAGAAACGAAGCGAAGCGGAGCGCCGGGCTGCGAAACATCAGACTTCAGAGTAGACTGGAGCGAGGCGAAGAGTGGTTAGGTCAGGGAGAGAAGACAGGCGCAAAACCTTGCCACGCACTTCACCAACGACTCGGCCGAACACCTCTGAACACCTCAGTGCCATTTCCGTCCTTCTCTCATTGCCTTCTTCTATCCATCTATCTATCCTATTCCTATCTTCTTCCTCCATCATCCTCTTCGCACCTTTTACTTCCTACTATATCAATTTAAATTTCGCTTTCGACTTCTATGACGTGTCATTGCGTCAAAATCTCCAACGAAGCTGGGGACAAAAAAGGACGGAAATAATTACCCGCTGATCATGGGAATAAAAGAAAGCAAAGGTAAAGGTTTTTCTCTTCAAGTGGATATTGCGTTAATTAGGAGATTCGTTTCAGTTATAAAATATAGTGCATTGCAAGGGATTGGGAATAATTAAGAAGTTTAGAATGGATTGGATTCGAAGTATGCAAACGAGATTTGATCACGATTCTTTCGCTCTAGTGCTCGAACTACGGTGGAGACTGGGGAGGTATCAAGTCACATGATGAATGATTGGATGGACTGCATGGTTCCATATGAGAATATCAAAGATTCTAGCAGACTGATGAAACATGACAATAGCTCAGACGTCTGCTAGTTTTTTTTTACTGTTTCAACTAGGTAGATCTCGTTTTTTTTTTTTCGTTGCTAAAACGGTTTATTTAGTGGTTCTGATACAAATTCAAACTTGGCCAGATGATCCTTCAAAGTGACCGGATTTAATAAAAAGAATGTCTGAAAATTCAAATTCTAATGTTTGCATGTGTACACTGAAACCTGTGAATTTTACAAACAAATGTTTAATTTATTAATTAAATCAGACGCCATTGCCAGTAATGATGAAAAACAGTGGTCTAGCCCTATAGGCCATGAGTTATGACCTACATTTCTTTGCGAAATAGCTCGTTCCTGGATAAAGTAACGTTAATCATGACACTAGTCAAATTGGTGGGGGATCATTTCGATATTGTAGTACCATATATGGATTTGTAATTATTCAGAAATACAATATACTTCCAGAAGGTCTATTGTTGACAGCAAATTCAGGAAAGCATATAAACTAATTATTCCTAAATTATTTACACATCATTAATAACAATAAATAAATCAAATAAGGTCAATTTGTGTAACTGAGGCAACGGAGATAGTGTGATAAAAAGAACCTTTATAATGAAAAACAAATTAAGTGTGAACTTTTTTTATTACAAAATCATCGTTGTAGAAGCAACATGACACAACTCATTTAACCACATTTTTCAGGACGCACAAAACACTGTTTATTCTTCTTATATTATTCTATAATAATTATTATTCTTATGTAATATATTTTTATATAGAATGAAATAGAAGCTTCTAATGTATCCAATAAGGGTTTACATTTTTCTTGTACCTTGCTCCCAATCCTTTAAACAGCTCCCACACACTTACTTGGTGGTGGGAGGGGGACCTACAGTTTAAGGTGAGTTCCAAACCACCAAGAGCAACAGCCTGAACTTATAGAACCTTTTCTCTAGACTAGAGGTACCGTTCCCACGACTTTCCGGAGATTAACAATTCCCTGGGTTAGTGTTCACCCCATGGGCCACCGAAGCTCTTCCAGAGTGCGAGGCTGGAATCGAATCCCTAAAGCTAACCCTACCAGCCGATTTGGCCAATTTTTTAAATATAAAAACGGTTTAAATCTCAAATTGGCAAAAAATGAGATGGGTCATGTTGCTTCTAATACGACGAAATAATGATTACATTTCTTACTTTACTTGGGAAAAGAGTGTTAGACAATTATAAGTTATTGCTTTAAAACTGGTATTTTGATTTGAATGTTTCGCGCATAAAGCATCAATTGTTGAATATTTTTTCAGAAATGAGGAAAGATATTATATTGTCTTTGCATACCCATTGATTTTCTTTTCTTTATTTAATATTTGAATTAATTTGAATAGTAAATTATGACAGAATAATTGCGAATGAGACTAAGGGACAAGCGTGATAACCGTTTTTATTTTATTTACATAAATATTCTTATAAAATAAAGAAAATAAAACAAAACATATATTATAATAATTATTAGATGTTTAATTTAGAGTTATAATTTTTATAGTTTAATTTTGGGAAGATTTCAAACCTGAATCTTCTCAAATAGTTCAAATATCATTTATCAAAATGCAAAAATTTGTAATTTAGTAATAATCTTACCTCTATACATTTTAATAATTATTTTATTACAATAAGCAACATATATAGTTCCATTAGAAAATAGATGTCACAAACTATCGTACGCGTACTAGGGTGGCTCAAAATGCTTCCTTTTTTTACAGGGCAACAATCCCCCAATTTGATTCCAAATCTGAAGAAAGAAATTTCTAATTTTTTATTTTTCTATTTTAACTTTAAAAATTACATTAAAATATAGGGACTTGTAGAGAATTATTCAATGAAGAATTTTATGTATCAGACATATGGGTTTAACACCCCTAACACACTCCCACGAGAACCTAAAAACTATCCTTAAAAACCATAAATGTCAATTCTTCATGAAATTGACCTTTTGAACACTGTATTCTCGTATTTTTTACTTAAAATTAATAATATTGGTCTAATTGAATATTAATTATCATTGGTCTAGTGGAATATTTATTATCATTGGTTAATTAATTTTTAATTATTTAAACATATGGAATTTATTTCAATAATTCTTTTTTCAAAAATTTGTTTTTCCCTCTTAAAATTATTACTATTAATCTATTAGAATATTAAATAACATAAGTTCATTAAATTTTAATCTTTAAACAAATAGAATTTGTTTAACTAATTTTTTTTGAAAATTCATTTTACCCTAAAACTTATTTACTATTGGCCTAGTGCAATATTTATTAACATTATTTAAATAATTTTCAATTATTTAAACCAATTGAATTCGTTTAAATAATTTCGTTTAGAATTTTTCATAAATAAAAATTATTACTTTAGGTATAGTGGAATATTTATCAATGTTGGTTCATTAATTTTAATAATTATGCAAACAAATTATTCGTTAAATAGTATTATTAGTTAAAAATAAATAATAATTAATTGTTTTAACAATTGAAAAATATTTCAAAATAAATTTATGTCACTTAATGAAAATTTACTGCCAATTCAATGAATATTTGAAAAAAAACATTTTTTACTCAAATTGGATTTGTTTAAATAATTAAAAATGAATTAATCAATGTTGTTAAATATTCCAGTAGGCCAATAGTAATAATTTTTAATAACAACAATTATTTAAATAAATTCCATTTGTTTAAACAATTGACATATAATGAACCAATGTTATTAAATATTCCACTAGACTAATAGCAATAATTTTATTAGGAGAAACATGAATTTTTGAAAAAAAAATTATTTAAATATATTCTCTTAGTTCAAATAATTAAAAATTAATTAACCAATAGTAATAAATATGCCGCTAGACCAATATTAATAATTTTAAGTAAAAAAAGACGAGAATATAGTGTTCAAAAGGTCGATTTCATGATGAATTGACATTTTTGGATTTAAGTGTAGTTTTCAGGTACTCGTGGGTGTGTTAGGGGTCTCAAACCCAAATGTCTGATGCATGAAATTCTTAATTGGATAATTCTCTTGAAGCCCCTATACTTTTCCGTCACACTTTCTCAAACCCTAAACAATTATTCCAAAAACTCCAAATGGTGATTTTTCTTATGCTTTTTACATGGGAAACTTCAAGTCAAAACCAGCATCAGTTAACATAAAGAAATAAAAAATTAAGGAATTTCCTTTTTCGGATTCAGAATCAAATGGGGGGGGGGGGCTCGTTGCCCTCTAGCATGCAAAAAAATGTTGCGATGCATTTTTGGACCACCAAAAAAGAAAGTGTAAAAGAAAGTGTCGAAAAACAAGAAAGAAATTAAGGACTGCAGACTGCAGAGATCTTTATTTATTTATTAATTTTTTTAATATGAACATTCCACCATACATTTTTTCTCCGTCATTGGTTTTTTATAAGTAATTAATAAAAAATTTTAAATTAGCTAATTTATTATTGTTTCTGTATTCTAAAGTATTTTAATAAATTACAGATTGTTTATGAAAGAAGTCAAAGTAGATCGACACCTAATGAAGATAGAAGGTTCTTTTTTTATTTTCTCAAAAATTTGTCTAGTTTAATTTTACTTTTGGAGATTTCGTTCTAAAACGTGATGGGAAGCTGCTCTAAGCAAACTCGATTTTTCGAATTTTTTAGAAATATTTTCGGGAGGTGTTGTAGTCATTTATATAGAAATTTACGATTTGTACAATATGACTGGACTACCAGGGTTGACAACACATTTCTTTATATTTGAAAGGATAGGAAAATATTAGGTTATTAGGAGTTACTGATTCACTGCGTATAGGTAAACGAAGCTAGAACACAGAAGGTGAATATAAAATCAAAAAGTTGCAAGAAGTACATTGTTTGAATGCCAGATAATTTTTAAAACTGCCTACGTGCGACTTCTCATGAATGCGTGTCTCTAGACACTCTGCCAATTGTTCGAGCAAACCATTCAGTAGACGAAGGGTGTCACGTAGAAAGTCCAGAGATGTTCAGTCATTGTTTAACTAGATTGTCGTAGAACTAGATGGAATTCATTAATATTTTCTTACGTATTAAAAACTTACACTATAGACTTAATCGATTTGCAGGTTATTACAAGTAATCTCAGTGATAAAAAAGATTAATATCCAAATCATAAAATAAAAGTACAAAACAGTTCAAAGTACGAAGGGTACAAAGAATTGAAAAAACAGATGGTACGGTGACTGATTGCAAAAGATTGCATAAAATAGGGGATAGTTTAGGGCTACAATACATTTCCAGAGATTGTGTAGTTTGAACATAAAGTCATCGAAGAATCCAAAGGATACAAAAGTCACATCGCCCCCTTCAAATTGGTTAAAAATAGTAAATCATCAATTTTTTAGATAACCATATCAGTATAAGTTCCAATATCCCAAGTATGACCAAAAAGCCGATAACCTCTTCCTGGCCAATAGTGAACCATCACATGAATCCTATATGATACCTACTGAGATTTGGTGTGCATGATTGCATAAGTGCGAATTCTCACGAATTCTTGCTTTTTGGGCACTGCCAATTTGGTTATTGTTCGAGAGAGCCTTAGAAAACAGCGAATAAGTGACGATAAGTAGGTAGGTGGGTAGGTAGGTAGGTAGATAGATAGGTTGGTTGGTTGGTTGGATGGTCGCTCGTTAGGCTAGGTGCGTTGACCCGTCGGCGTATTCACCGCGAGAGAGACATCAAGTCCGCGAGATCGTCGAGTCGCTCGAGTTCGTTGGTTCGACGCACAGCCGGAAACAGCCGATGGCCGCCGAACCGCAGATGACCGCGCCAGCTCGCATAGCCGGTCGTCGGAATCATATCCATATGCTTCCCAGTACTTAATAGCATACCCCTTTCTGCCATGTTTCACCGCGAGGGACGCGAATTCAACTTGACCGGCGAGATGAAAGGGAGTTCCCTGAGAATACTACTTTATGCAATGTATCTCAAGTCTTCCTTTCGCAATGCAATTAACATGTTCATCTGTGTCCTTTGACACATTATTTCTCGTCGCCCATCAAATTGCAACAACAATGTTTTCCAAAAGTAGAAATTAGTGATTAGATAAATATATCGAATGATAAAGGTATGATTTCTTTATTAGGTGCTGTAGGCTAAAACTTTCAGTCGTTAGGTAGCTAAATGCATCCTTTCTCACAAGTTGTCTTAATGTGTCTAGAAAAGAGATGTTGATTGTCCTGAATGAAATTAAAAATCTTCAAAGGTTAAGTGTTTATAAAACAATTATCTCGGAAGCTAGTGTTCATGAAGGCATAGAAATTAGTTAGGAAATAGGAACTATGATTGTGGATTTAGAGATTAAGCGACTTCTAGCATCTGTGGGGCTGCAGCGGGTCTCGCATGCTTACTTTCCTCATCGATAAAAAAAGGGGAGAGAAACGGGTAACGATCAACGTTGGGGAAAGTGAAATCAGCGGTTGGTTTGTATACTGTATATACTGTATACACCTTTTCACACTGACTACCTGGTGCGCAAATCGAAGGAGCAGTCTCGATGCGGTTGAGAAGCAGCGACGATAAACGACAAGAATTTCTCTACGCCTAAGGAAAACACCATTAAGCATGGTATAATGGTCAGACAGTTATTAATGAGTTGCAAAGTTCAAATCTCCACTGGAAAATTGTGGAAAAGAAGAGCTGTTTCTTCTTTCTATAAGCGCGTATAACTGCAAAATAAACTTAAGTTAATATAAAAACTTGCCTACCGAATTACGTTTCAGCATTCTGAAGGATTAGTGATGATCGTCAGATCCGTTTTTCCGTTAAAGGTTCAGAAATACTTTCTTATCCTTAGAAATAGTTTTTTTTAGGATTGCTTTGGAATGATTGGAAACTAGGACAAGTTGGTGAAGGCTTAGTCCACTTTCTCATGAATTTTTCGTACTCTTTCACAACGAGAAAATTTGCGCAAGTGACTATCAAGTTTCGCTTAATTTTAGAAAAACGTCGATTCAGATTTTAGCAATCAAGAAAGAATCAGTGGTGCTGAATATTTTATGGGCTCTTCTGAGATAAAATGAGGTGTAAAAATGTTATGGGAGAAAAGTTATGAAGCTTAGAAGAGTCAGACTTCGAATTTCTCGACTTTCTCGAACCAAATGGTAGGAATAACAAAAAGGATATATCCCGGAAACATGAACTGGCAGGAAAAGCCTCAGGGAAGGTGAAAAATGATTGCGTGAGTTCTTTTTCGATAGGATAAATACCCTAATCATAAATCAGATTCATAATTTTAAAGAGAAGGATTGTTTTTATATAAAAAGAAAGTAAATAAATAATATGAAGATAGTAAAAGCAAAGAATAAAGAGAGAAAAGAAAGAAAAGTAAGAGAAACTACACGGGAGAAACTACTTCCCTGATGTAATAGAAACTTGAATCTAAAAGGAGCGTCAGAGAAAATCACAGTTTTACTTTCTTCAGTTTCTTATATTGTGTGACAAGAATCTACAATAGATGCAGGATCCTCGGAATTTATATTTCAAGTGTTTAACCATGCGAGTATGTGACTGTGGATTTACAGGTGGAAATAGCTTTTCATACTCGTATTTCTTTCGTTTATACCTCTTTCAATTTTTGATTAATATTCAATTAATATCACTGAGATCAATGACCGACATTTAAAAGCTAAAAAGCCACTTTCTTTAAAGAAACAGTAACAACGTTCTAAAAAGAAAAGAATCAATTCTCGAAGAAATTTTTTGCTTATGTCAGAGTTAGCGAAAGGGAAGAATCTGCGAAATAAAAAAACAGAAAAATTGACGAATCCGTGCGAGTGACGGTCATTGTCCTTTCGATCTAGAAAAACTGATACAGTGTCAAGATATCAGGGACCCTGACGGGCCTGAGCATCCCATTGTGGTGGGGAATTGTTGCCCTCTTCTTCGCCATACTAAGTGAAATATACAGAACGCCTCAACTCACTAATTTCGTGCCGATGAACTTCCTCTGACTTTCACGAGACTTTCTTCACTAGCCTGGGACGCAGAATTGCTCATTCTTAAACAGCTAGTTCTCTGACGTGGTCGGACTTGATTTGCAAGACCTAAATTTATATCCAGAGAGAAAGGCGATGGTGACCCATGGATAGTACCAATTTCCCATGAAACTAAATCTATCGGACGTCCTAGCCTTCGAATCAACGATCAGTGACAGTCCTTTCTCCCCAAGAACGCAGCTAGTCACGCGAATATATGTAGCAAAATAGTTTTCTCCTGTGAAAGTACCGGTACATCCGCGAACTTTCGATTATTTTGATAAGGCAATTGATGCGGAATTTGATAAAAGAGTGGATATGGTACATTTTTGTTTAAACATGAGACTTGATGTATGAAGGTAGAAAGTTGGTGCAATATGTTGATGATTGTGATCCTTAGTTTCAAATAATCAAAGAGAAATTTTTCATTAATTAAGTACCTTTTGATATATAAAGTACAGAAATTGCTTGATATAACTTTGTGCCGCTTAGGAAAATTTCATACCTTATCGAAAAATCGAGCTTAGAGAGTTATTTTTTGATTTCGGCCCATGAAGGCCGGGTTTGTGTTATTTGTTTAAATCATCTGGTGTCGATAAACTGTAATTTAAAAAATATATCGATTTAATATTTTATATCAAATAGGATTTTGTATACCACATTCAGAAAAGATAGAAATGTCTGCACTTTTTCAACTGATGTATGCTATCCGTAACAAAAACAATAAAAAAGACAAACAAGTTTCTAAAAATCAACCTAGCCCCCTTTTCAAGTTTGCCTCTGCTCATCGATACTCACAGAAATATCCTCTTCTAAAAGGATGATTCTTGATAAAAATGGGATTTCCTCTCAAATTTATGGTTAAGAGGATTTCCATTTAGTTAAACAAGAATTGTGTTTGAATAAAAAAGATATTCACATGATACAAAAGAAAAGAGGCAAGAGGACGATACTTTTGTTTCGAACCAACCTTCTCCCTGAGTGGAAAATATTTGTCCTGTGCTCAACGAAATTTTTATATGGAGAATGTGAATATGCATATGATTAAAGTCTTATTAAAGAGGATTTTATGGAAGAATATGAAAACCTTTATTATAACGAAAAGATAATTCCTCCAAGGACTTCCTGCATTGCTAATAATAACACTTCAAGGAAGTGAAGTGCAAATACAAAGAGGCGGACGACTCGGGCAATGACTCGAGTCATACAGTCTACAATATTCGGGAGAACTTGTGCTTACTATAGGCAAGTAAGCAAACGATTCACCGAATACTATTAATATTCGTCAAGGCATCTGTTTCTTTCATTCAAATATATTTTGAGTTAGCCAGTTTCGTGTGATGGTGTATTAAAGATCTTACGAAATCCAAACGTTTAGTGAACTAAACTAGAAAAATAATTTGCAAATTTCATTCCTATATCATGAATGCCTGTCTCCTTTTATTTTTCCCATTTACTATCTAAAAATGGTTCAGATGGAAACAGTTATCAAGCAAAACTTATACCAAAGTTAAGTAGAGTGTTTCCTGAAAGTCATCAACACTTTCAAATGTCGTTCACCCATTGAGAAAGTAGGAAAACCCAAAATCGCTATTCCGGATTCTCCACTTTCACTAATATATGGGCGAATGTTGATTTCAGGATAATACAACATGCAAGATTTATGATACTTTTTAAAAACGAAGAAACGAAAACGTAAAAGAATTTTTGTGAATAAGTTCACGAAATTGCTTCACGAAGAGGTCAATGACACTCGAAACTCACGCAAAGATTGTAAAATAAATTGAGACCAAGATTTTAACATTACATTTGATAATTAATTAGCATTAATTTATGTATAAAATATATAATTAACATTATAATCCTTTTCTGAACCCTTTTGGAAAAGTTTATATGTTTTATTTCAAATAAAAATCTCGAATAGATTTTTGAAATAAAAGATAGTTCTACGGTGTCGCAATGAGGTCAGAAATGTTGAAATTCGAGAATTGAAAAAATTCCCTCAAGGTGCGAAATATATGACAACTTTTTGGAATGCATAGTTTTGGTATTAAATGCTAATAAGTAAATAAAATTGAAAGCATATAAATTTTATTTTATTTATAATTTTGGGAAAATCAGCAAAAATGACAGTTTTCAAAATTGAATTAGTTTTCATTAAAATTACAATTTTTTGTATGCCTCTAATTCAAATTGAAGAAGCCAGTTTTATTTTTCTTGGAGCTTAAGAAAACGTCATTCTATACTTTCGAGCTCCTCAAAAAAGTCCTAAACCAACAAAATCAAAGTTTGCAAGGAATGTAACGTCTCAAATTTTTTTTTCGAAATCAAAGGAAGTTATAACTTGTTTATTCATTGCAACTAAACACATTTCATACATAACAATAAAAGAAAAACTTTTCAACAAAAATCAAAGTAACCTTAAATAAGATCATTTTTGCTGATTTTCAAAACTTCTGATTTAAACCAAGTTTTTATTTTAAAAAAGTCATCAGAGAGATTTAAAAAGTATATGAATAACATAATAGACCCACAATTTATATTGAAATCGCGATGAGCTATCCCACCAAGAAGAATCAACTGTTAAAAATAAAAACAGGGAAATTTAAAAAACGTACTAGTTAATAAATCTGATTATTATAAAGGATTATAAATATTATAAAATTTAATAATATTAAGTAAATGTACAAATAAGTTCATTACCCGCGGTTATTTAAACAAAATAATAATTTTATTCCTAAAAAGGCCCTTGCGACCCCTGAATATTATTTTTTTATTTACATACAATAAAAATTTATTTTTTGATTTAAGGGTTACTTTGGCACCAAAGGAATTCAGTACCAGCATATTTTTCTGTTCCGGAAAAAGTATTACTTAACTTCATTTTATCAACAGGAGTGCCAGGATTAAATGTAGGAGGGCGAAAAGGGATTGTCAATATCCTCCCTGGGTCAAATTCCAAAAGTACCGAAGTACCACATTAACCGAAATAAATTACTTTTGTTGAAGAAATAAGGTCAGGTACTCAATAAGAGTGTCCTTTAATTTTAGACTCTGGTACGTGCGGCCGGAGATGAATGTTTAAACTTGTTGGCATTAGCCTTGAACTTTTTGGAGTTTATCATAAACTCTTTTAAATTATTTAAAATTCAAGTGCTAGTACGTTAACACTTGTAATCCTTTGCGAATTTGCTATTTTGGCATATTTTTTCTCCGAGATGAATTCAAATTTTATTTAGAATTAACCTCGAATTCATTGGAATCCACGATGAATTCTTTGGAATTCTTCCGAATTTCCCCTACAGAGATATCACGTTGACGATAAAAATGACGGAAGGGAAAATTAATATCAGACATATTTTGGCTGGAAGGTAATACTCGACCCTATTTACAAAATTTTCTTTCGGTAAAAAAATGCAGCATTAACTAGAAGAAATTAACCATTAAAGAATATAAGTACTCCTAATATCTTTAAACCGCTTCGAGAAATAAAGGAGAGGATCTGAGAGGCCACACAAAAAATTTGAATGTTTTAATTACATTGGTTGCCAACAAAAAACTCTAATTTGTCTGATGGCCATAAAATCCAGTTACAATATCTATGTCAGAAGAGGGCCCATTGCCGGATCTTAACTATAGCGCTTTGGGAAATAAAGAAGAAGATCGGGACCTGAGTGGACACAAAGAAAATTTGACTGAGCCAAAATGTATGTAAAACCAGTGGAGAAAGGTGTACTTCCCATCAGATCGTGTCGACTTTGATGCACAGAGGTGCGTCCCTTCATTCTCGTAATCTGGTCCCGCGAGTACCACGAAATTATATTCAGCAAAGTGTTTCGACAGTCAACAGTGACGACGGGTGTCGTTAACCTCCGCGGTATCAGGCCGCGACCGCGAAAGTATTGTCCAGTCTAGGCCTAGCCCTGGTACACCCACAGGAGTCTATTTTAACGCGGTAACTGGTAACACGTCCTCGTAGGTTGCAAATTGGGCGTTGGCCTTTCTCCTCCCCCACACCCCTTATCCATTCCATGATCTGACTCTCTCTCTCTCATCATCTTCACCTCTCTCTTTCTCTCTCTCTGTCCTCACTCTGCAGCCTGGAATGCCGCATGATGTCCGAACATCCCAACCGCCCCTTCTCCTTTTTCCACCTCCCAGAAGCTCGTGACTCGTTTTTAGGCTATATATACATGTAGAGAAAGACTATATGTATAGCATGAATGTAGCTGATGAATCTTGAGGGAAGAAGTCGTAGGAAGAAAGAAAGGGAAAGGTAGCTAAAAGTGGAAGAGGAGTAATCTAAGTCATATATAGTTAGAAGGAACGAGCAAAAGGTAATGAATGAGGAAGGGCACGGTGATGTAAGAAGAGGAAGAGGAAGGTAGAAATGAGGAAGGGAGAATTCAAGGAAAAAGATGCAGCATGCTCAGCTGTAAAAATTAAAGATACACGTGGACGGCCCGAAAAAGTGGTGTATTGCAACATTGCAGTAGTCTCTCTCATACCACTTCTTCACTGATGCTTTTTAGGGCTTAGTCACAGATTCCTATTGCACAAGGCCCTCTTTGTAGAAGACAATTAACACAAGAAAGGCACGTGATTGAAGGTCGGCTTTGTACCTATTATGTTCTGAAAACAAAAATTCATTCATTAAGTGACGTTTTTACTTTGGAGTAGAATATTACTGGTATCATGTTGAAATTAATGATAATAGTGATACTTTCAATAGAAGACTAATTTAAAGAATATTTTTCTCGTTTAGCATTACGATTTTTGATGAAATCGTAATTTTGAAAACCTATTTTTGATACTAGAACGATCACGCGGAATATTTGCGGAGAACGGTGTGGCTCAGGCTGTAGCATGCTTAAGTTATATTCTTGTACAGAAAAGTAAAGTCAGGAGTCCTTAATTTCTAGTTTGCCATTTTTAATTTGTTATAACGTCACACATTTTGTTTGCTAAATTAAATTTATTTTTGTGACATATAGTGTTATAATATACTATATTTTAATTCCTTTCATTTCTTTTATATATTATGATTAATAATACAGAGGTTATAAATGTTGATAAGCGGACTGTCCAGACATTTAGATTTTGCCCACTACAAAAATTCAGCAACGAAAATTTTACAAATAAAGGGACCTTACACAATTAATTTTCTTTACAATAACACTAGCAGTACAACTTTAGGGACAGAAAAAAGATTAAATTTTATCTAAATACGTCGTTATAGCTTTTGGTGGCTGAAGTTACATTATAGACTAATTTTTATTTGAGGAAAATGCACTTCAATTGTTACGATTATTTCCAGCTTGTTTTAGTGTCATAATGAAATATGTGATAATTATAATTATTTAGAATACTAAGCTTTGACAATGCCTAAAAATGTGACCCTAAATTTATTTAGTTTGATGATTATGCCAGTCTCGCATTGCCTGGAATTTAAATAAGCGATTCTTTTATTTCAATTTTACAGAGTTTTTAAGTCATTAAATGGTTTGGGAGTTCCAAGACATTAAAAAAGATTATTGAAAGTACCGAAAACCGATGTTATTTAAATTTACATAAAACTGTCAGTTAAGCGTTTATGCCTTTCCACTACTGATTAATGAATAGATGTAATAAAAATGGTAAGGTAATGTTATTTATTAAAGAAAATAAGAAGCGTAGAAGTATCAAGAATTGATGTTCATCGATTTAAATCAACGAATAGTTAAAAAATAATTTGACCTAAAAATTAAAAATGGTATGCTAACAATTGTAACAATACGTTAAAATTTTACGGAAATTATTAACTAATCATTTAAGAAAGAGGGGTTGACCACTTAACCGTTCAGATGTACACCTATTTCTGACATCCAGATACATCGAAATATTTTAATGACTTCATAAGATTTCAATCACTTCAGGGTATTTGAAGAGAGTTCGAGTGATTTCAAGTAAATATAACTGAATCCATGTGAATTCATGTGACTTCATGTGAATTCAAATGACTTTAGATACTTCAGAAGATTTCAAGGAAATTCAAGTGACTTCAGGAGACTCCAAGTAACTTGAAATTAATTCAAGTGAAACGAAATGAATTCAAAAGATTTCAACTGACTCCAGATATTTCAAGAGACTTTTTATCCTTTTAAAAACATTACCTGTTCATATATATTAAATGTATCTTTTTCTATATTTGCAAATTCAGAATTATTTTGAATATTGCTATTTATCTTTTTACTTTACTTTTTTTATATATTTGACCAATATGATAACAATATCGACAATTTTGTAGAAGATTTTGAATAAATTCACGTTATTATTGTATATATTACCTCATTTTTAAGTAGACTTTTATAGCGGAAGTTTATTCTGCTTTAAAAAATAATAATAAAAAAATCATTTTGGAACACAATAGATCAATAATTGGCGTAAATAGAAATGTTCGTACTTCTTGAAATATCAATCTAAAAGAGTATTTTCATCTATAGAAAGAAATCCATTGCTTATAAAAAAATATGAAGCCACACTAAACCCACGTTTCTAAACGATATTTTCCATTTTTTGTATTTCATATCACCGGAAATTTAAAAGTTTTTGGCCAAAACTAGAAAATGAACCAGAAATAAGTTTTATAGTCTAACTCGTGAGGGATTTATCGACCGACGTAACTTTTCTTCGTGAAATGCTTGTGAATTCATTAATTACATCATTGATCAGGATCATCCATTACATTCTTATTTCTCACGTAAAGCTAAATACCGCATTTGCATATCAATGCAGTAATTTTGTAACAGGCAACAAGAGGCATACTTTCCTTATTTCAGAGACTTCCCGCTTTTCAATACCTGATCATGCACTTGCATGGAATTTGATGCCAGAACGACTGTGATCAATATCAGGATGAACCATATTTTATAATATATCCTCTCATCGAGGCTGATTGCATTCTCTGACAAAATCAGCAAATCCCGTACACTTCATAGTGCAGCGATTGCAAATTAGAAACGGCAGAATTTACATACATGCGTCTCCTAGTCGAGGAAAAGCAGATGTGTAGTAGAAAAGTCTGTGATTCATCGTCGTTAAATCAATACTCATTATGTAAAAGTTGAATTTATTATAGTAGCTTTGGTTATAAATACAAGAGCTGGTTCCGAACGAAAACAGTCAGGGTCGCTGAACGATTTCTATTGGATTTGGAGGCATGGCGCAACTTAATGCAAATAACGCGCTGAAAGTGCGGCCCTCCAGCTATTTTTCACGCTTAACTGAGCACAACATCCCTTTCGGCCCCGCGGCCCCCTCTTATCACGAAACCGCTCAGACACCAATTCATGAGACGACTTGAATAGGAGATACTTAAATGGGATTTCCAGTGTATATGTATTAATAGTTTTAAAATTTTTTTCACTAACAGTAGATTCACGCACGCATAATGCACGTCTCTGGATTTTTATTTCCCATTATTTAAAACATGAGCAATATAAAAATTCATGAAAAAATAATTTTAAATATTAAGAGTTTCTAATAGAAAGACAAACATGAATTTGACTGGGTAGGCAAAATTAGCAAGATGTTTTGGCACTATCCTTATCAAAATCATCATTACTAAGTCTGAAAAAAGAAATATGAGTAGACCGAATCCGTTTCAAGTGAGATAGTGCAGCCTCAAATCGCATAATCAGTCGCTGTTGAAATATGCCATATTTCAAAGGAAATAAGGCGACACGTATTTTTACAATTTGAAAAAAAATTAATTCTATCAAAGTTGCAACTATTCGAACTTTCATCAATTTTTTAAAATCTGTATAACTTTTGATCTAATTACGATATTCAAGTTTTCTTTCAAAAATCTTGTAGTGTTTGTGATTCTTCTTCAAAACACCCTAGCAAATTTAATTGAAATAAAAATTAAATAGTTTGGAAGTTTTTTTTCATTAAATGTGAATCTTTGGCCTGCTCATTTTGCATGTTAAATTAAAAACCCTACCTTTGTTTGTTTAAGTTTTTTTGCAAAAATTAATACTTATATTAGGAAGAAATAATGCAAGTTTAATACGGGCTAAATTTTTTTTTTGGTCAGGATAATTTTTTGTAACAACATTCTTTTAGCGGCATATCTCATTCGCGGCATCCCACAACTGCGGAATCTCTACACAGCGGCTTCTCTCACCAGTGCAAAGGGATTTGACTAATATTATTTCTGTGGCCAGTCATAGGTGCGCCTTTCCGCCCCCACAAGACGTTGGAAAAGGTGTAGGGGTGTTGCCTTACAGTATTTACGAGATCAATCACAGTGGTGCCTTCCCGCTCCACGCGACGTAGGAAAAGGAGTAGGGGAGTACCCTTACATTAATCCTGTGGCCAGTCACAGGGGTGCGGTGAGAGATTCCGCAAAAATGTCAATTTCACTGTGAGAAATGCCGTGCACGAGACAAGCCGCTAGGCAGATATGCCGCGGTTGTGACATGATGCATATGAGACAAGCCGCAGATCTGACATGTCGCAGATGTGACATTCTGTAGGTGTGACATGCTGAAGATGTGACATGCCTCAGGTGTGACTTGCCGTAGAAAAACTTACTGCATGTGACATGACATGTCCCCAATAAGACGACCTGTCACTATTTTCGTCAAATTCTGATTACGAAACGTGACATTTTTGAATGCCCAAGACACCTGGCACACTTTTCCATTCCCAAATTTCAATCTTCTGAAACGTTTTCAAATATTGTACTATAAGTAAAACTAGTTTAATGGAGGACTTGTTCTTCTGCACTTCACTTACGAGATTCTTTAGACTGTCAATGCCTTCCAGGTGTTATGCTTTACATTTTCATCAGAGAAGATATTAGGTTTGTATAAAATTTAACCACCCAGTTCTTGTCAAATGCCCACGTTTCGATACCACATAAATCCGAAAAACATGTTTTTACGATTGTCTTTGTTTTCCTGTAGATTTTTAGTTTGTTAGCACGATAACTTTCGAAATAATTGGCAGATTGGATTGACCAGATTAGATTAAAGGCCAAGTTCATTAGCCAGTCATTTTTTGGAAAATTCATGAAGTGAGTGCATTTTGATAAATTTTTAAACCACTTTGTTCAAGATTCAAAACCAGAGTTATAGCATGTATAAATGTCAAAAAAACACTCGAAAATGAACATTTTCAGCCAAATACGTCACGATATCAAAAAAAAGTCCAGAGAAGAAAAATGTTGCTTTTTCAACGCCCTATGATATTATCATAACAACTTTTGGAATTTTCTTGAAAAATCGAAAATTGAAATTTTTGAAGGCATAACAAATAATGAAAAGTCCGAAATTCCATTTCTCGGTCAAACTATGCAAAATAGACACAAATTTTGCATTTGTTAAATAACTAAAAAATTTTTATCAATAATTTTTTGATGTGATGCAATAAAAAAAATTCTGCCCTCTGCGTGGGCGGATGATCACAACAATTTTTGTTTTTAAATTTCTTTTACGTCTCGTGTGTGGGTTTTCCAAAAACTAATTTTTTTTGCGTTCTAATGCTATTTTTTACGAATCAAACAAAGAACAGAACAATCAAAAATTGTATTTATGAAAAATTGCTTAATTTTTACATTCTCATTAGAGAAGGTATTCGATGTGTGTAAAATTTAATCCCCTGCATCCCACACGTAAAGAAAGGTTCGGTTGTGGCAACCAGATATTGGGTTGTCCCAACTGAACTGCCGTGTTGTCTATGAACTGACCTCACTGATGGGTTGCTGTAACTGAACTGAATATAATATAATATATTATATATATTTGAATAATAAATCTTAGGCCGAGGTACAGACAAATATAATATACATTTCATATAATAGTTTTGAGCATAATATAGAAAAGTTAACATTTTGGACAAAATCGAGTGCGAAGCATGAGAAGAATTAACTAAAGAGGTTTCACAATCGCCAAATTACAGTTATCGATGCTTTCACCTTTAATTTTGAAAGGTCTGTGCACAAATGTGGGACACACATAAAGACCGAGCGCCAGATTTCAATTTATAACTTGGAGACAAGTTTCTATGTCTTGAGCCGCATATTTTTGACTTCAAAACGAGAGATTCTGACTGCCTTAAAAGCTAATCTTTGTTGATGGTTCAACAACCTTGTATACTTATATACAATATATATTATTTATTCAATCAATTCATTTACGTATTGCCATTTGTATTATACTTGTTTGACGAGGATACCGAAAATGTTGTTTGTTTTTACGTGTTTCTAACTACTTAGGAGATCCTTCCGAAAAGTTACAATTTTAATTTGTTTAAAGAAAATTTGTGAGGGTTATACTCGTTTAGGCCCACAGAATCTGAATTTTTGAGTCGAAAGTATCTAATATAATTATTAAAAAATTTTAATTTATCAATTTTAATTTTATTTATGAGTCGAAGAAAGTTTGAATATCGCAATTAATTTCGTCTTGAGACAAGTTAACGACGTCTTAGCCAAGACAAGGCTCGACTTGAGACAAGTAAACGCTGTCTTACCTCCCGTGACCATAAACGTAAGACTCAGTTTTGAGACGCAGCCAGACATTGATGGCTTGGGGACGAACTCAAGAAATCAACAAGTCGAACTGAAGTCGAAGCATTTTTACTCGGAATCAGGCGCGAATACCATCGCAATGCCATCCCAAGCTCTTTCGCCGGTACCTGTTGCAAAAAATATCCATCTTTTATGAACAGGTGGCGTTGATAACTCATGGAACTGATTTTTTAAGTGAGCAGGAACTCCATCCAATATTATAGTAATTTCCTTAACTGCGCATTAAAAGCCAATTTTCAGAAATATATCAAGGATATTCAAAGAGTTGATATCAAAAGCGTGAAGGAAAAAGCAAAACTCAATTTAGAAAAAATAATCAAAATCGAAATCTTTAATGAAAAAGTTCTATCTAAAAGTTAACATTTTGGACAAAATCGAGTGCGAAGCATGAGATACATGATGAGAATGTGTGCGTTAAAGTCAAAGGAAGAATTAACTAAAGAGGTTTCACAATCGCCAAATTACAGTTATCGATGCTTTCACCTTTAATTTTGAAAGGTCTGTGCACAAATGTCCACAAAGCTAAAGTTACATATTTAGCAGCTGTTTCTTCTGATATTCTCAACACTTACGTTGCTATACGTACAGAACCTGGGGCCTATTTTATAAAACCTATAAGTTACAATTTACAGGTACAAGTCTAGGGAATAGTAACTTATATTACGAGTGGGCCTTTGATAAAGTCATTGATACTTTTTACAAGTTACAAGTACGGGGAGTCCTTTTACAAGTAATTTGTAGACAAATTTCGGAGGGTCTTTGCAGTTCGGTGAAAGTGGTGAAAGTAGATACAAGTTATATTTTAAGGAAGTTTACTGAACTTTCTGACCGACAAAATTGTATTATGTATTAAGTAAAGAAGCACATATTGAAGTTTAGATATAATTATCGGTTATTCTGAAGTCGATAAAGAATTACATACGTTAAAAGAAGTGTATTGTTATTTCCTTGGACGCCATGGCACAAAATTTATCTTCTTAAAGAATTAAGCGCCGATACAGTAACACGCACAGTCACATTTGGAGGTTAACAGCTGTGATAAGTGAAGTGCGTCTGCGCGCACTTGATGAAATAGGCCCCAGGACATTGGTCACTTTCTGGAAGAACACATTGTTCGGTTGAGGGTTAGCACATTATAGCAAAAAATAGTTCCTTTCGAATTTCTTTTCAGTCTAAGAAACGATTCCCTCTTAAATTTTTTAGGGCGATAACGCATTAATCATATAGTTAGCACAGTCAAGTACAAAATTTGGAGATACAAATACATAAGTATTTACATCAGGATTCGCATTTCGAAAAATTTGATATATTTCTCTGATTGTTCTTGTTAAGAAACGTTTGTGTACTTTTATTTTTTCGCCACTTGTTTCTGCTTTTATTATGTCATTTTTATTTGGACTTTGCTTAGAGCAACCCATGTCATCATTTAGATAAAATTCCGGTCCAAGCTTTATTTTTTCATCGCTCACTAGATGTTCAATGTACGGATTAGGCAAATAAAATATGCCTTTGTCTTTTTTAAGTTTCCTAGCTTTGACATTCATTTATCTAGTTTCTGCAGGACATTTTAAAAGTATTTGACTTTTCGAAAGGTCTTCAGTTAGAATTGACAGAAGACGGATTTTTGGAAGTTTAATATCATACACTTTTCAAAACTTTTTTTTTGGTTTTATGCCATAGCTAAAGATATTTTTCTTGTCAGTGAAACATCTAGTTCTAGTGGTTCGAAAATGAGGTCCTTCTCCAGTAGTTTAAGTTGACAAATCACTGAATTAAAATCACTATCGTCGTCGCCTTCTGAGATTATACTTTTGAGGAAACGCTAAACCTTGATGTAAACCGTGAGTAAATATAATTATATTCAATGGTTTCATGATGATTTATTATAATAGAAAGAAGGTATTTCGGGTTTCAATCGTGTACAAAACTAAAAATCTTGCCGACGTTTCGTGAACGTTGCAGTTTACTTCTTCAGTGCTAACCTGGCAGTGAGTAACTATGGTTGCAGACAAAGTCATCTGATCTGAAATCTGTCAGAATAAACAACAGTAATGGAGCCAAATCTTCTGCTTCTAAAAACCGGCTATTGGTATTGTTATGAAACAGAGATATGCCCTTTTTGGTGTTGGCTGATTGGCAATCATCAAAATTTCATAGTCATGATGTGTATATTAAATTGAAATAGTACACAGTTATACCTATGAGAAATCAACTGCATCTAAAATATCTCCTGAAGGATACAAAATAATTCAGTACATTAAACTACAGATCTAAACGAAAAACTGAAAAAATACATTGCTGATCCTAAAGTATGTTAAACATATGCACTCAAGATTTTAAATTATAGAAGTATCATAGGCATAATGATCTATGAGACAATTTCAGCATCTTACAACCCAATTGTTGCATACAAAAAAATGTGTTAGAAAAGATTTGAGGTTTTTGAGAAAAGTAACTTAAAATATCTTCAGAAAAACTGTCACAGTTTTAATCATTTAAATTTCTTTTTAAATTTGTAGTCTATTTTAAAAAAGGGCCGCAAACTTTATAAGATAATCGAAGGAAAACCTAAATTTCTCGATTATATCAAAAGTTATACACGTTAAAAAAGTGTGCTTTTTTAAATTAAGAATTTATTTTGTCATGACTGAATAATAAGTTTATAAATAATAATAATAAGTGTCGTCTTCTTTCCTTTGAAAAAAAGCATTTTTTATCAGTGTCCGATTTGAAATGTTTTTCAAATGGATTTATTCTTGGAAACAAGGCGAATTATTTTGTTGATTACGTGCTATTTGAAGGTTATGTCGAGATAAATTATTCCTTATAATCGACGTAAAAGATGTTTTGCAGATGTTATATAGAACTAAAAGCTTTTAAAAAGTGACACTTGTGAAATAAACATAGTTTATTGCTATTTTACGAATACAAAATTAAGAAATAATAGCAATTACGATTTACGCTTTAAAACTTTTTTTCTTAGCTGTCAAATTCTCAATATAAAATTTTCAGAGTGGGTTTCAAAAATGAAAACAAATATTTAGTCTTTTACCTGCTAACAAGCATTTGTCCAGTTCGTTAAAATTAAAAAAATTAAACTTTCGAATTTTAACGTTTTTCAAATTAATTATTAAGTGCCGAACTACAAACTCGAAGCATTATAAAACTCATCTGAATTTTTAAGTATGTATAGCGTACTGTTTCTCATCCATTATCTGGAATAGTCATGTATAACTTTGTTAATAACGTTAAAAAAATTTCTTTGCACTACAGTCTTAATAAGCTTTTACATAGCCTTTCCTTTTTCATAAAATTTAGGGTTCTTATTTTGTTCGGAGAGAAATTTGTCTTTTTCTTTGAAATACTTTAACGTTAAAAAATTGACATATTATTATGTATTATAAAAAATAAGAACTGAGTAAGTGTTTGTGCATATACCAAAATGTCGATTTTAGAATAATAATATATTAAAAGGAAAAATTCTAAGCTTTCTTTTCATTTGGAAAAAGAACTATAACTGAAAATATTTTACTTCTGATTTTCTTATTTTCTTAATAACATGTTGTATCGATCTATTAATTTATAATTTTATGCTAATAGCTCAAATCGATAAGTTGATATGTGGAGCTAGATATAAACTCATTTCCAGCAATGCAAGAAAGAAGCTAAATGTTCGAGTACTCTTAACCGTTAGCCTGCGTTCAGTCATATTTAGGGCATTCCGTTCATTTGAATACTTATGTTAGTTCCGTTATCGTTTTAATTTATGATGATTGGAAATTCAGGATCAAAACATAAGTTCCTCAGTAAAGGATGTATGAATTTATGAAGATTTGTGAAAGATACATTGAAACCTACTGAATATTATAGAAGTGAAATCGTCCTTCTTACTTCTGCCGCACTTTAAAAAAATGGTTAGTTGAGCCAAATATTTAGTTAGTAAGATATGGTACTGCTAGTGGGGCGATGGTCGTGGGGACTAAAGCGCAGGCTTTGGACCCACTCTGTCGGCTTGCGCGTTCGATTCCCGCCTCGCACTCTGGAAGAGCCTTGGTGGCCCATGCGGTGAACACTAGCCTAGCAAGGGAGTTGCTCATCTCCGGAAAATCGTGGGACCGGTACCTCTAGAGAAAAAGGTTCTCTTAGTACTTTAGGCTGTTGCTCTTGATAATTCGGAACCCACCTTAAACTGTAGGTCCCCCTCCCACCACCAAAAAGGGTGTGGGAGGTGTGTTAAGGAATAGGAAA
>JAAAKG020171002.1:0-27452 GCA_010014905.2 Druon quercuslanigerum | reverse complement strand
CCACCTTAAGCTGTAGGTCCCCCTCCCACCACCAAAAAGGGTGTGGGAGGTGTGTTAAGGAATAGGAAGAGGGTGAAAGAAAAAATGTAAACCCTTAGGGGACACATTAGAAGCTTCCACTAACTAACTAAGATATATCTTTATTTTAAAGTGAAGATTTTGATGCAGATTTTCTGCTCTCCGATAGTGTCCAGTGCACACAAAATTTAAATACAAATCCGGCAAAGTTAAAGTAAGCAAAATAAGTAACATAATCAATTTAAAAAAATATCAAGTGAGGTATCTCACTTTACATGCTGCAATTTCCTAAACTTAATAAGCTTTTAATATTCTATATGTTTCAAATTCCCAGACTTCGTTCAAAAGTGAGAAAACCTTTTTAATGCATTATTTTTAACCAGGTAAGTTTGTTCCCTTCAGGACGTAACATACCTCGTTATTATTTTAGTACAATTTCTGCGAAAACTAAAGACTGCCTAAGACAGAAATCAGTATGTTAAATTTATCTTTTAAATATTTGCTTAAAAATACAGCAGAAAAGCAAATATATCTCAAGGTAATATAAAAACCTGTTAAGTTCAAGATATGTACTGACAACATTTATATGTGAATTTATAATATTTATTTTATGTACCAGTTATATTAATGCCATGTACTCCCAGCCTATAATTTTTCAAAAAATGTGTATAATCTGCAATTCGTCAAAAATTATTTTCAACTTATCTCAATGAGTAACATTAATGTTAAGCTAAAATTCAGAATCAGAAAAAGTAATAGCACGCTTTCAAGTTCCATAAAATCCTCAACTACAAAAAATAATCACGAATATTCAGCAGCTTCCAATAAATATTCAAGGAACTTCAAAACCTAATTAAGGCACAGAATTGCAAAATAATTCAATAATTAGCGTACCTTGTACTATTGACACGTCTGCAGAATTCACTTAAATAGCTCAAACTACAAATAAAGATTTTTAACTAATTAACTCATGTTTCGAAGACAAAAGCTTTATTTTTTCTAAAATTAAAAAAACTCTCATAACAAACCTTTAGATAACAAACAGAAACATACTTTAAATAAAGAAAATTATTTTAACTGCTTAAAATTCACTTCGACAGCAATAATTTAAAGAAAGTCGACAAAAACAGGAACTCCTTATGCCGTAAGTAAAATTGCAATTCACTTTAAACATAAATTTAAAATTAGACTCAAACTAAGACTTTGACTCACAAACACTAAACATAAGTAGACTACCTACTAACCAATAGTTTTCACTCAGAGACGTAATGCAGGAAAATTCATAATTCGATAGATCAAATAACGTCCCTTTTAGATATTTTCCCGAGACATGCAGAAAAGCAAAGTCATTACTACCAGGCATAGAAGTAGAAGCAAACATAGTAAAATTTAATTTCCGGGAAAATCAGAGCTACTAAAATGGTTTATCAACTTCAGGGAGAATGGGGTAACATATATCAATGGGAAAACGGAAAAATACTTTTCTATGCAATTTGAACAGAAGAAATCGCTGATAAAATCAGGGACGCATATAGAGCTAAAAATAAAAAGATTTTGACTGCAGAAGTTAATTAAATAAAGAACAATTTTATAGAAAAAGTAGAAAATGACGCAGTCTATTTTTTTTATTAGAGTTTTAAGAACATAACTTCAAATTAAAATAAAAAAACACCATTTTTTTTAGAAACAATCAACAACGCGTTTGAAATGGAAAGATCGATTATCATAACAAAAGAACTAAGAAAAACATCAAACTGCTTCTAATCAGCTAAAATAACAGAAAATGTCTTTAAGGGAAAAAGTAGATTTAACAATCATGCAAGGAGAATCTCGTGATTTTCTGTTTTTCATTCTCGGATAAAGATAACAGTTTCCAGAATATACAAAACTTCAAAAAGGACTCGCAAAAGAATTTAAAAACGTTTAGCAATTCCACATTGCACTACACACAAGATAATTTTACAGAAACTTTAAAAACTTAAAATTTTGCATATTGTATTTACATAAAAATTAAAATCATTTATTACAACGAAAACCAGTTAATTAAAGAAACACACTCGTCGGCAGTAGAAAGTCATAAAGAAGTAAAAAAAATTTTACATTAGAATGAGACAAAAACATTTTTGGGAAGACATAAGGTCAAAAATTTAAAAATACATATAATTATGATCACAATGTCAATTTAGAAAATTAGTTTGTGTGAAAACTAAAAACCTTATGGTTATTAGCGATAGATCCGGTGCAGCGTTCGAAAAAACGTTCTTGAAAGGTTCTTAAAAAACCTCACCATTTATTAGCAAAATATCTCAAACAATTTGTTGATAAAAGTTCAGAGTGGAACGAGTGGCTAGAATTAGCAACATTCACTTATAACGCAAGTGTACACAAAGACACGAAATAAAAATTAATTACAAAATTACATGAAATGCGAAATTTAGATGATAAAACTGCATATCAGTAAAATAAAAATTTAAACTACATTACGACGGAAAAATGAACCCTCAAGATTTTTTAAACAACTTTACGCATAAAATGATCCACGTCTACACTTGGTCCAAAGGAAATAGCCTCAGTATAATTGACTTTGTTGTTGCGGATGAAAGACTAGGAGAGTTAGTCGAAAAAAACGCGAATCAAAATTGCGATCCTACAGAAACCGGATGTGCGAATAGATTTCCAAAATAAGATAATCGAAAGCATATGTAAGGCAACTTGGGAGGTGCTTAAAGGGAATAAAGATATAGAAGCCGCATGGACAATGTTCCAGGATATTATTGTTGGATGTGCGATCGAAGTGTGTGGTAATTGCGGCTGCCCAAAAAACAAAGAAACAAGCGTACAGGAGACCTTTAAACATGGCAGGTCTTAGCGATGTGAAAAGAAAAGACGTACACATGATCACAGGCGCAAAAAGAGCATACGCAAGCGATTAATTAAAGAAAGCAAAGATATAATTAGAGCAGAAAAAGAGCAGGAAATACAAAACGACTTTGAAGGAAGCAATAAACTACTCTATAAAGCAATGAAAAGAATTGAAAGTACAGAAGTTGTGAACGTTAGAAATGGGAAAAAGGAAATTGCAATATGGGGGTTAGCGCATGAAAAAAACTAGTTATTCGAAGCTAGATAATGAAAATAAGGATAGTCATTCGCAATATCTAGATATTGACGCGTATGATCTGGAAATAATTTTTCAATCTATGAGATATTGCTGGTCAAGATCCTTTGATATTGCATTTTTAAGATCTGAGATATTCAACTCCACTCTCTGAATAGTGAATTCGTAGAGGGCGCGCGCATCAACAAATGACGTGGCAGGCAGTGGCGTCTTCTAAGTTAGCCGTTAGGCTTGATTAGTTTGGATGTTAGGTTGACGTCATTTGTCGTGGTTCACGTGTTTTGCCAATTTGAATCTTTACATTTTAGTGAAAATTAAATTATTTTGCATTTTGCATTATTTTGCATTACTTACTATAAATTTTTGTAGAATTAGTCGAAAACGCAAACCACTGATATCTCCTTTTCAGAGTAATATCTAGGATATTCAAGTCCAATATCTTTGATATTGACAGCTGAAATCTCCTCATTAGACTAATATATAGAATATTCAAGTTCAATATGATGCCTGCGAATATCTAGTTTTCTCTGTGCGACGCTTTCAGAGACCATTTTGTGGGACAATCCGGAAATAAAGCTATAGAACAGCACAACTGCGATGTGGAACGCAATGCGTTAGGAAGCTCTATTGAGAAAGTTTGTGTCACTGCGGTTAGAGATATAATCAAGAACTTGAAAAACGGTCAGGCTACCGGGGTATACAGTATTAGCGCTGAAATGCTTAAACACGGTGGCAAGTACATACCACATAGACCGTGCGAACTAATAAATCTATGCATTGAAGTAGGAGAAGTCCCAAGTGATTGGAAAAAAGCGATTATCGTGCCAATATACAAAAGAAAGGGAGATAAAAGCGACTAAAATAATTACAGAGGGATCAGCTTATTAAGAAGCGTAAGTAAAATATACGCAAAGATACTTATTTGTAGGCTAATGAAAATAACAGAAGACAAGATTTGGGAAGTCCAACGTGGGTTTATGCCAAGACTGTCATGTACAGACCAAATATTTACCTTAAAGCAAACACAGAGAAAACTAGATATTCGCAGGCAGCATCCAGATAATACGGCTGAATATATTTAAGAGTAAACTATGGGACAGGTATCTTGGATATTCGAACGCACTATCTGTGGATATTGAAAAGTAGATATGATCTGTCAATATCTAAGATATTGGACTTGAATATCCAAGATATTAATCTTAAAAGAAGATATCAGCTGTCAGTATCTAAGATATTGGAATTAAATATCCTAGATATTAGTCTAAACAGGAGATGCCAGCTGTCAATATCTAAACTTTGTACTTGAATATTCTAGATATTAGTCTTAAGCGGAGATTTCAGCTGCTAATATCTAAGATATCGGACTTGAATATACTGGATGTTAGCCGCAGCGGGTTTGCAATTTCCGTTTATGAAGGGTTTTCGGAGTGTTTTGCGTTTTTGGCTAATCCTAGAAAAATGTATAATGAGGCCAACCTAACATTCAAACTAACCAAGACTAACGGCTAACTTAGAAGAACCCACTGCCTGCCACGTCATTTGTTGATGCGCGCACCCTCTACGAATTCACTATCCACATATTTTGAAAGAATATTTTCAGATCATACGCGACAATATTTAGGTATTGCGAATGACTATCCTAATTTTCGTTATCCAGATTCGAATATCTAGTTTTTTCCGTGAATCACAGAAAAAAGTTTGAGAGTTGGCAAAAAAGTTTTTTGTGCATTTGTTGACCTAGAAAAAGCTTTCTACAAGGTAGATAGAAGTAAACTTTGGGAAGTTCTAAAAGAGTACGGAGTAAATGGATGGTTCCTACAAACTGCAGCGAGACATGGACATATCAAGAAAAAGATAAGAGTGAAATTAACACGATCGACATTAGATTCTTGCGCATAATATGCGGGAAAACTCTGACGGACAAAGTGAGTATCGAGATAATCCTTAAAGAATGTGGTGAGTAAGAAATGCTAGTAGACACATGGGAAAGAAATTGGTTAAGATGGTTCGAGCATGTCGAGAGAATGAAGAATGAACGACTAACGAAACAAGTATATCAAGGGGAAGTAAATGGCAGCGTGCCCAGAGATAGACCGCGGAAAGCATGGTTAGAATGTGTGAATGAGACCCTAGTTAAAAGGAACATAAGAAGCCATAGAAACGCGAGAGCCTGCATGAAAAAATGCATGGACGTTAAAGTAGCAAGAAAAGCATGCCAGGACAGAAAAGTATAGCGAAAAAAAAGTTAATAAGAAGATTCTCAGTAGAGCAAATGACACCTGAAACAAAAGGCCTTGGATAATAATGGGCCCAAGTGGGGAACCTCACATGACGACTTTGTGAGGATCTTCACTTGGGGTGATTGCTAGAGAGATTCATCAGCAACCTGGATCGGAGCAGTTTTGCGAAATAAACGTGTTATTTAAATAAATGACACGAGAATTCTAGATAAATCTAAAAAATTTTATAATCCCCTTCTCACACTACTCCCCTCCCCACAGAGTGAGTCACACCTTCCCCGAAAGGGAAACGGCTTAATGTGTAATAATAATTAGCGGCCCAGCGCTTTACCGCATGTCATTTTAAATGTCGTCCACAGTTCATCATTAGGAAAAATAAGAACTCTATCAGGTAACGCCTCCTCTTGGACGACTCTGTCTGGGTGTTTGGGGAACAGTTCCTCAGCAAATAAATGGCTCAGTTACGTATCTTCTTGACTCTCATGCAGTTCTTATTGGCCTTACTTACGTTTTTCTTCTTTTCACGTATCTTGGGGACCTGGAACTTAGGTGTGATGCAGTTATACCTTAATTCGACGATATTCTGTGCAACGCAGCAGCTCGACAGATCGCACGCGATTGGTAGGCGCTCTGTATGTGAACACGAAAAGCTTATGCGTGAACCGTTCACAGAATACTGTAAACGTATTTTCTTTTGAGATCATCCTAAATAGGCAAGGATGCGGATGGCCTTCCGTTGATTGCCAGGGATGTCGTAACATATTGCACGTAAAGCGCATATCGCCACATCCCGAGGCAACACGAGGCAAGCTGTTCTAGGAATTACTCCCTAATATTAATGCCCATACTTGCAGTTTGAGTGCAATACGACATAATGCACTGTACAGTGCACGCGATGCGCAGCGTTTTACTGCTACAATACGTTCCTGGATTCCTACTGAATTTATGTAACGACAACGCAAGCAAGTTTCTTTTCAATCAGACACACATTCTAAAGGAAAAATAAGCACAACGCATAGTGACGGATTCCAGATTTATGAATTCCTTAGCATTTTAGGTACTGTCCTACGCGAATCAACACTGTAATGTGAGAAATCTTTTGTGGGAGATATCTTGCATGGTTTTATCTCGCAGTCGATTTTAAAATGGTATTCTTGAGTGCAATTGGAGATACAGTAGGTATATTCTTAAAAGTAACGGACGAGATTGTGCCATACGAGATTAAAGCGCTGTAGCCGGTTTTCTGTTATATAACTTATCAAAGCATTCCAAATTAAGCATATTACAGCAAACCCTAGACTAGAGAAAATGCCGGTTTTGGAAATGACCTTGGACCTAATTCTCCGGACAAAGGTCCATTCACTCTGTAAACAGTAAAGTTTAAGTGAAAACTGCACCCCACACCCTTTCCCTCAGCCATCCACTCTGGGGGCCTTATCTCCTTTGCCATAAAAAAGTTCGTTTTATCGGTAAAATATGGTTTATCTAAGATACCTTGAAAAACAAGATTATTTGTCTCGACACGATTCTGTGACATAAGTATGACCAGAATGCATGTTTTTAAATAAACTTACTCTTTATAATTATTATTACTATTTATAATTATTTTAAACTACTATTATTCAACGGTAGATAATTTTGATCACGAGACGGATAAAAAAGATTTGCCTTTGGATAATTGTAGTTCTCAATTGTTTGCAGTGTTTCTTTCTAACGTCAGAGAAATCACAATAAATTTTTTTTTATATAATCTAGTGTTTCCGAAATTCGGAATGAGTGGAAAAATATTTTTTAATATAGCTTGGCTAGTTGTCCCGAAAATTTCATAAAAATATCTTTAATCGTACGGTAGTTGATTAAGGAGCGAGAAAATATCAGCAAAAAGAGTTGTTTAAACAAATTATAGTTTATAATAAAATTCGATTTGAAACCTTTTAGAAATCTTCAGGTTTTTCTTAAATTTTGAAAAAATTGCCTTTTTCACTTAGAGTCACTTAATAATTACTTGAGTTTAGCAAAAGTAATTATTCTGACTGTTGGCAAAAATGAGTAAAAATCATTTCTGCTTGAGTTTTATTTTTATTATTTGTTTGTACACGAGAAACAGGCGGAAGAATAGATCTGTAATCTAGTGAGTAAAATATGTGAAATGATTGCAGATTGCTTGGCAAATTATGGATTTCGTCTCGGCGGCTGACACCAGGCTGTCGAGTCCTTTTTCTTTTTATTCGAGAATTACGGGTCTAGTCAAAACTTCAGGTCAAAAACTTGTAGCTCAACTCGAAGGAGGCTAGTTGCGTATAATCCCCTCAGGTCGGTCCGCAGCCATGGACTAGTTGCGCATAAAATCTGCATGGGACGGATTAACAGGATTATAAGCTCCATGATGGGGAGGTCTCTTTTAAGGTTTACTGGAGGTGATAAATTAAGGAGTGCAATACCGCCACTTATTAATAATACGGGAAAATAATACTGATTCTTAATAAAATAAGATTATATATTTTTCCCGTCCATCTACAATTCTACAACATTCCACAGTAAATAAATAAATAATATATACACACACACACACACATATATATATATATATATATATATATATATATATATATATATATATGCAATGTATGACTTTTACACAGCTTATGTTATTATATCTATAATTATCTATAATCCATACATTATATTGGCACGGAAAGAAAACCGTTACATAAAGAAATTTCGAACTCCTTTTGTGTTATTACATCCGTGTTCAATTCAAAAATTTCATTTTGGAAATCCATTGTTTAACGCAAATCTACTGCACCCCCACAAATTTTGAACTTTAATTTCAAAAATATACTTGGCACTGTTTGAAATTTTCCATTCAATTTGCAACTGACCCATAGAATTAAAGAACCTTTTTCGAACCAGGGATTAGAGACAGGTCAAAATGCGAAACTGACCTACGCCCCTCAACTCCCATCGATAAGTCCCTGAGACTTTATTTGTCTATGCTTATAGGGTATAGGCGGGTATATACTAACGATAAACTGCAACACGTACAAATTATTAGTGTTTATAACTATGTTCTTCTTTATTAATTTTAGATATTAGCAGTTTCCTCTAAAACTATGATCTTTTCGCCCACTTTTTGCTCATTAAGTTAATAAATAATCAATTGAAGTGTTTGGGTTTTTCTGAACTGTTAAACTTTTTTCCAGTTCTCACTTAGTGAGGAAATTATCAACGCATGTTAACAAACATGTTTGTTTAAAATATTTCTTATTTCTTATAATTATCTTCTTTAAGAGCAATGTCAGAAAGACACGAGTTTCTCTGAAATTTTCATAGCTTCACTTCGACTTCTTATTTAGGAACAAATAAAAATACCAGTGTAAATTTGAGCAAAAAGGCTCTTAGTAGCTACTTCAGGAAAAATTTACATTTATGATGTTCCATATAGAAAACTTGAAGAATATTTCAAATAGCTCGTTTATTAAAAAAAAAGTAAATTTACAAAAATAAAAGAAATGGTTTAAAAATAAACAATAATAAATTCTTTTAAAACCTATTTTTGTAACTTACAATAATATGTACATGATCTCGTATTTTTCTGTATTGACAAGTCAAAATCGTTCAAAATGTTTTAAATATAACATTTTTGATACAATTTATTTTTTAGCAAAAGATTTCATTTGAAACCTAATCAAAATAATCTTTAAACAGACATTTGCATTTTTGAGTAAACAAGGAAAACTGTCTACAGTAAAAAATTACTTTATTTTAAATTTAAAATATATTTTCTAATGTGAAAATCTGAGAAAGTTCAATCTTCGAGACCTTGAAACTAGAGTAATTTTTCTTCCAATTCAAATATTAAAAATTTCAAATATTTAAATCCTATTGTAGCAATCTTCTGTTACGTTCTTCTTTTGAAATTTTTATTATCTATATATTGTTACAATAATATTTTAATGACCACACGAACAAACTTTTATATTTTGGATTTTCGGGGTTGAAAAGTTTTTATTAGAAATTTTATAATTTTCTAAGATTGTGCAGTCATTAAACTTTAAAGTTTTACCATATTTTTTGCGTTATTTAAAATCCTGGAATTGTAAACATGGAAGAAAATACCGTCTAATATATATATATATATATATATATATATATCCAAGCTATATATTTCTTGGATAAATGAAATGATATAAATATTGAAGATGATTCGTCCGTCGACGTCGACGGACGAAACTAGTTTCATTAAAATCACTAAAATACTACGAACAGTAGACAAAAACCATCACTATCTATTTCACTTATTACTTAATCTGGTCAAAACCATAACAACAACATACATCAAAGATGACCTTGATTTTTTATGCTGTAACATTATTCCCATTCAATGATGGTCAAAAGGGGGAAACAATGACAAACCTGGCGTTCCAAACGTAGTAACGTAAAATGGTCACTTACCGTTAGTTAAGCGCTAGACGCTAGGATAGCGCCACTCACAAAAAAAATATTTTAAAGAAAAGGAAAGCTTGAATTATTGATTAAAACCTCTTATAATAATTCCCTATTTAGCGGTAGAGAAATAAGTGGGGGCAAAAGCTACAGTCTTGTTGTTTTGCTGCATTATATGAACACTAATTTAATTCCAAAATAAATTATTTACATCAGTACAAGTTCACTATCTCGCTTTTTAGGGGAGAAACCAGAAGGGTCACAAAAGGTTAAATTAAATTTACTGGGCCGGAAGCCCCAAACCACGCTAACCGGTTGACATTATTTCCGCGGTCACTAAAGGAAACACTCGCTGCACAAAGTTTCTTAACCTACACTAAGAAAGCTTACGACTAAAAGGGTTCTCCCAAACATTACCTATGGGAACTTCCCAACAGTCTAAAACACTAAAGGTTCATACTGCGACAAAGCTTACCCAATAATTACAAGAAACTCAATACTAACAACATTTACACACCCTGGAGGAAGGAGAGACCAAACGCCTACCTTAACTGAAGAAATCCCAGAATCAATCCTCGTCAAACCGCCTATCTGGCGAATTGGACTCCTCCAAAATTTACGTCGAAATCTTTCCCTTCCAGAAATAGGCACTAACGTCGATGGTCGACACGAACTGGCAAGCGTCCTGCTGCTCCAGGCTTCCCCACTTCCATCGGTCCCGCCAGAATTGTTAGCCGGCCGGTGCTGCCCTATTTTCCTCCACATACGGTGGTTACTTCCGTCTGCTTGACCAAGTTCTCCCTCGAGCAGACTGGGAAGATGGCTGCGCCCGTATGTTTTGACAGGTGCCGTGTAGAATATGGCCAAGTACATACATTAATTTCGGGCCAGGAAGTATCGATGGATGTACCCAGTGTACTGCTGGTGTGCCGGATAGTGTCGGTCCTCGTAATCGGTAGACAGGCTTGTTTAATATGATGTTACGTGCAGGTGATATAATTTCCAGTGGCAGTGTTTCTCCCTGCAGGATTTTTCAAAGGAAAGACTCGGGGATTTCCAAGCCCAGAGCAGGATGTTCAGCAATTCTCCCCTTACCTCCAGGTATCGTATATTATCCAATTATCAGGTAATTTACCCCACCTATTTGTCCTAGCAAAACTAAAGCTTAATGTACAAGATATACAATATTCTTAATATACAAAATAAATAATAGGTTCCCTTTCATAGGCATACCTCAAATTACATTTAACATTTAACAATAATTAATGGATAAGTTGAGCTCGTGTCGGCCATGGAAGTATCGTGGTCTAGTTTATATTTTATTTTATTTTAATTGATTACACGATATGAGAGGGAGGATCCGCAACAGGTGTGTAACCACCTCAATACAATACCCCCTCCCTGAATGACCCCGGGATTCCCAGACCAGCAGGCGTCATCAATCCGACCTCTAGATTGTTTCATTATTATGAAGTAAAATAGTGAGGATTTCCCTTGCATCCAAAGAAAATTAGCTTTCTAACATTTTCCTGATTTCAGGTATGTCCTTAGGCAAAACAAATGTGAGCAAACTGATAAAAAAGGAATAAGTGAATTAGGTAAAATTAAAAAAAAAAAGAAATAAAAATATGAAGAAAGATACTTTGTACCGCGATCTGCTGTTTACCAGTCTCGCAATAATAAAAGGAATTTTTCTTGCTAGAGTATGCCATTTGCCAAGCTTTCCAAAAGACAATGATTGTTGTTAGTTTGTGCAATTAATATGCAGTCGGTTGTACTAGTGATACCTTTAGAGTCCCTTATTAGACTTGTAATAAGCTACATTATTCCACTCTCACACAGAAAATTTTTTGGATTGACACTGTTTAAAACTGACCAATCACGCGGATTCTTTCGCCTAGCGCTTCAGGATGGCGTTCGCCAGAGCGTGGATGAGGGGGTGGTCGGAATCTAGGTTGAATCTGTCCCCTGATCGTCCACCTGATGCTGATCGGGTGTTAGTTTCAGAGAGGGATACAGCCTGATGGCGTGGTTCGCCAAGGATCGGGGTGCTGATGTAGGGGCGAAGTGGCTAAGAGATCAGGGGCTCCTTCCCTGTTGGGAATAAGGGCTTCCTTTATTTTGCCTCCACCTCGACGCACACCTCGGGCATTGGTTAACCCTCACTCCCGGCTTACCGCAGTAAAAGCAAAATATTCCTCTCTGGAACGAACAATTATTAAAGGCGTGCCCCCTATGATGACAATTCCAGCATGAATGGTCTGGAGGAGGCATCAAGGGGCCACACAGATCCCTTCTAAACATCCGGTGGGCGGCAGGGGAACAAAGTTCGGGTCGTTGATTATTCCACACCCGAGCCAACGCCGGACCTCCCGTGGGGATTTGGGCGAAACCCGGAGGTGGTCTTAAGAGCGACTCAGACTTGACAGACACCGTTGAAAAGCCTTCCCCCTCACGGATCGACTTGGCCATCGAGTCCGCGGGTAAAGCCTTCTGAGCTGTCCTTCTATAGTCGATTCCCGGGAAGAAGTGAGAATTGTCAAAGTCCCTCCCCTCAAACGGTCCGGAGGACGACATCCCTTGCGTCTCCGCTTTGTGTGCTGGCCTTTGAACGGGAGGCGGAGGCAATCCCAGAAGGGCTGAGACCTGAGCATCGATGCTCGCAAGGGGGGACGGCATCTCATAATCCCGTAAGGGAAAAGGATACGGTGACCTCCCACCGACACCGCAACCACCCGAATCACGCAGTTCACCAACATCGCTGTCGTCCAACTCCCCTCGAGAGATTTCAATTTCCACTTTTGGTTTTGAGAAGAGAAAGGATTTGGAAGGTAAACTATTTTTTTCTGAGTCGAGTACTTTGCCAAAGCCCTTCCTCTTCCTCCTCCGCCTTTTTGTCTTCGGTCGAGATGGGTCCCTTGGGATAGCTCCCTTGGAGTTCTTTGGGTCTTCCGGGACCGCGACGACGTACGAGCCGCGCGATCGAGACACCGAGGGTTTGACGTCGAAGGCCTCCTCTCCCGCGACCTGGAGGCTGTGCCTCTCGTGGGGTACACCCACTTCTTGCCGGTACTCCGGCTCTGGTTGAACCCCTGGTTCTGGTTGAACACCCAGCGTCAGTAGAACTTCCGGTTCCGGCTGGATGTCCAGCCCTCGTTGAACCTCTGGCCCTGGGTACGCTTCCAGCCCCGGCGGAACTTCCGCTTCCTGTTGGGCCTCCATTTTCCCCTGAATATTCAGTTGCGGTACCTGCTGATTTCCGGGGTCTTCCCCGTTTTCGCTTCGGATGACTTGTGCCGCCTCCAATTCCGGTACGATCACCGGTCGATACCGTCGGTCTTGCGTTGCCGCTGAAAAAGATGAGAACCGTTCCGCTTGATCCACTGGCTCTCTCTCTTGGCGGAGATGATGGGTTTGGTCTACGGCGCGCGGTCTCCGGAAGCATATGCGACACTGGTGGCCCCGGCGCGTTCTGAGCTCCTGTACCGTCTCGGGGCTGATTTTCGGAATTTTCGTCCTTATCTTTACCCTGTAAAAAAGGACCTTTGTTAACTAAGTTGGCATCAATCGACCAATAGTGCTTCAAATCCTTAATATGAGCTTTCTCGATTATTCCAGACTCATCCTGGATTTCATACACTACTGGTGAGATTACTTTTATAACCTGCATATTTTGGGGATAATTTTTTCGCAACATAATCAATAGCCGACGATAAAGTATGAGTCCTGCGCCACACTATATCACCTACTTGGTAGCGAATATCGTGTCTACGGCGGTTATAATACTTCACCTGACGGTCGGTAAGTAATCGCTTAATCCTATCCTCCTATTTCTCTACTGCTAATGGGACAATATCGGGAACTCCCTCTTCCTGTCGTCTTAACGTTTTTGCCAGTCTAGGCACTCTACCATAGTTTAATAGCGCTGGCGACACGCGAGTGGAACTGTGTACGGCTGTATTATATTCAAACCGGAATTCGGGGAGATGTTTGTCCCAGTTACGATAATCACCCTCTACAAATGATGATATCATGGTTTTAAGCACCCGATCAACCCTCTCTAGCGGATTAGTCTGAGCATGGTACGGTAGGGTAGTCGAGTGTCTAATCCCTAATTCCGATGCACCTAAAGATAACGGATTCTTCAAACGATTTTTGGGCATTAGTAGCGTTAGCCTTCCTAAGAGGCACAACTTCGATCTACGTAGTAAACATATCCTGAAAAACCAAGATATAATGATGACCAGAGAAGCTCGGTGGGAGCGGACCCATATGTTTGCTGCTATCACCGACCTCGGCTGCTCTATCACTCGCTTACCCATTCAGCCCACTGGAGCTGCTTGATCTACCTTCATCTTCTGACAGGTTTAACATTCTCGGACGTATTGTGCAACGCCATTAAACATGCCAGGCCAGTAGTAAAGCAGTGAAAGACGCTGTAAAGTCTTATCCACGCCTAAGTGGCCAGACGTCGTAGTATCATGAGCTTCACACATTGCCCTGTCTCGAAGCTCCAGCGGTAAAACAAGCGGTCGCCTTCCAATTTCCAATCTGGAAATTGATATGGCATTTCCTGCACTAATTTAGTTCTTCGGTTATACCAGAGACCATCAGTCTCTCCCACGGGACATGGTGAAAGACACCTTTTCGGTGTTTGACTTCGAAGTCATACTGCAACAACTTAAGGGCCCATCTGCCTAGTCTTCCCGTATGAACTCTTAAGTGATACAGCCAACGGAGACTACTGTGATCCGTAATCACAACGAAGTAACAACCTTCTAAATAAGGTCTAAACTTATCGACCGACCATATTACGGCCAAGCATTCCTGTTCTGTCACGGTGTAGTTTTTCTCGGCGCCTTGCATGGATCTACTAGCAAAGGCTATGACGTGTTCTACGCAATCCTGTATTTGTGTAAGGACAGCACCCAGACCTGTACTACTTGCGTCTGTTTGTAAACAGAACGGCAAACTGAAATCTGGTCTAGATAACGTGGGAGCGGAGATCAACGCGAATTTTAATTCTTAGAAGGCCCTTTCTTGGTCTTCCCCCCATTCAAACCATACCCGGAAATCGTCTAAGTTTGCGCAAGGTGAAAGGTGCCGGGTAAGATGTTATTGGCTAGGTCTTCTACGGATCTGGGTGGATTCCCGTCTTATCCACAAGATATCCGAGATATCGCACCTGACTACAACTGAATTCGTTTTTTTCGGGATTGACTGTAAGTCCGGCATTGATGATTACATTCAAGACTCTCTCTAACCAATGAATGTATCCTTCAAAGGTTTCACTTACTACAATAATGTCATCCATGTACGCAAACGCATGGGGCTCAAATTCAGGTGTTATCAGTTGGTCCAACAACCGCTGAAATGTAGCCGGAGCTCCTGATAACCCGAACGGCATGCGATTATAGTGATAAAGCCCCTTGCCCGATACTGGAAAAGCAGTCAATTCCTTACACTCATCAGAGAGGCAAATCTAATGGAATGCCTGACTCAGGTCAATCTTAGAGATATATCGTGCGGATGAAAGTTTATCTAGAATGGCGCTAATATTTCTCATGGAGTATGCATCTTTCTTGGCTACTTCATTTAATTTTCTAAAGTAGATACACAGCCTATAATCCATATCGGGCTTCCTAATCATGACTACTGGGTTACACCATTCGCTGTTACTAGGACTTATAATTCCCTCGGCTTCTAGCCTCTCAGCGGACTCTCGTAAGGATTCATGAACCCTGGGAGAAAGACGTCGATAGGTCTGCCTAATGGGCAGATGTCCCTGTATTTCAATGTGATGTTTCACCATGTGTGTGGCAGGAAGCTTAGCTGGCATTAGAGGAATTTTTCTTTTCAGAAAATCCTCCATATATTTAGCCTCTGAAGGCTTTAATTCTTTTATGCCAGCACAGGCTTGCGCGATTTCCTTCGGCAAGGAAATATTAGCATCCTCGACACGAATTTCCGATATATCCGATGGCGAGTTTGCTTTCGGATCTAACTTCTGCCCTGGTACGTTCGCCAAATTCCGTTTCATTTTATTCCGCAAAATCGTGATTAAACAAAACTTCGCAATCGAAGGATGGTGCGAAGCGGACTGACAAAAATTTGCTTAAACCCAAAAACTCAAGGGGTAATGTGGCTTGTCCAGCGGTTTCCTTAATCTTTCCGTTATGGTACATGATGCCTGGACGGGGTTGAGCTGCTAATTTCTTAAGCAAACTTGAAAATTTTCCAAAGGCCGGCTAACCAATATAGGTACAGCACGAGCCTGGATCGAAGAGTCCGTGTAGTGACCGACCATCGACACTAACTGTATTGAAAAGACGCCGCTCATCAATTACCGAATTGACATGATCTAAAAAAATCTGAGGGGCCTTATCAACGAAAGGGGAAAGTGATCGGACACTAGAGTCACTCACCCCTATTCGTTTCCCGGCCTGGGTCCCGAACATCCGCTACAGTTCGTAGAAATTTGGCCAGGTTGTCCACACCTGTGGCAGAAAGCCTGTTTTGGTTTGGAGCAGACACCATGAAAGTGTCCGGTCTCCTTGCAGTTCCAACAGCAGCCGCGCTCCCCTCTTGAAGTGCCACCAGCGGTAGTGCACACTAAGGGGGCTGGCGCTACGGGATCTGCATTTCTCACATTTGGGCCCATCGCAGCCGTCAATTGTTTCGAGGCTTCTACAGCATGGGTACCCAATGGAGGATAACCGAAATTAGCCGGCATCATTAGTGCCTGAGGAAAGCCGGGATAAAAACCATAATTAAAATAAGGCGAATGAGTGCTTAAATTAGGGGGTGTACCAAACACTGGTGATACTTTCGATTTTTAAATATCGGGAGAATCGATCCCTGCACATGCATTTCTTGGAATTCTATTGGTATAACTATTTGCGGCACCAGTGGATTAATCTTTAACTTTATTACCGTTATTTTTACCACCCCGTTTTCCCCCCTTGCCTTTTTTTATTGTTTGAACTATTCGGAATTAATTGATTATTAGCTAAATCGTATGGAATTCGCTCCTTCTCCGTAGCAGCCACGCCCTCAGACCTTCCGGCATTATTCCGATTGGCAAATTCGGGTAAAACACTATCTTGCGTAGGTCGAGGGGGTACGTAGGCCTTGATTATCATTTTGATATTTCAAATGTTTCTCTAGCATCCTCTAATTCCTCAAAGGTACGATACTCCAATTTAGGAAGGGCTTTAATATACTTAGGGTGCAGATTATTCATCGCCATCTGCAATTGCTCCCTTTCCGACATTGGAGGATCGTAGTGTTAAAAAATAAGGCGAAGGTTTAGCACATAGTCTGCTATAGGTTTGTGTGGACCTTGTGTTCTTTTTCGCCACTCGTCCCTGACTCGCATTTAAAAGTTAATTCCCCCATATTTGCGTCTAAAATCTATGGTAACTTGTTGCCACGTATCCCATTTATCTCGGTGGAACCTATACCAATGTTGGGCGGGCGGTTTCAATAAGAACGGTAACGCTCTGAAAAGATCCCTATCCGATAAGGAACTACCCCTTCTACATTCTGCAATTTGGGTTAGAAACTCCTCTGCGCTGCTATCCCGTTTTCCATTGTAGCTAACGTTCCAATTTCTCACTATTGAGTGGATATGGTCCCTACTCCTTTCGCCTAAGCTGGTTGGCAAAACGCTCACCGAGTTAGGGGATGACACTTGTGTCAAAAAGGGGTTATTAACTCGATCATGTGGAACATCGTCCAAACGGAAAGGGTTACTCGCTGGCGAGAAAGAATCCAAGAATGGGTTGGTTCTTCGGAAAGTAGCGGTAACATAACTTGCATTCGAATCCAGCTCTTCTTCTCTTAATGTTTCAAAGAGAGGCTCTGAGATGCCTGAGATATTCGTCGAATGCAAATTATCCCTACTACCGCTCGGCAGATTGTAATCCTGCAGGTAGGCGGTCATCCTTGGCCCAGTGGACTGAACTATGCCTTGAAAGGCTAAAGGGATCATAGTAGAGCGATTAGCGGGGGTATACAAAGGGTTGGCGTAATTGGTTGGAGTAAACGTGACGACGCTCTCTAAATTTCGGGAAAATGTCACGCTGCCGACGTCTGTAGTCTGCGTGGGCAGTGGTTCAGGAAACGGTTGAGTATTAGTACCGATGTGGAAAAAGGGGTTTTGTGCATGTGTCGCCCATGTAGGGGCGTCGACACTACCAGTCGTGGTTACTCTACTCGAGGAACGCGTAGTCTGTAATCTTTTTATCTCAGTAGACAAATCCCTCTCCCCACTCTCTTCCCATGACTGATGCATGTGACGGCAATGTTGGTGGAACCTTACTAGGCGCCACCTCATCGCCATGTCATCCCCATCAGTAGATAGGTTGAGATACCCTAACGTTTCCCGGAGTTCCACTACCGACAGTGAACTCGCCCAATTTATCATTGAGTCAGTGGTTTCAGCCCACAACCGGTCGACTCTGATGGTAGAATTCTCCATCGTAAATCACTAAATTATCGAAGCTGAAATCGCGTGAATCCCGAAAATCCTGAAAATTTCGAAATAATTTTGTACTGATAGACAAATTCTGCAAATTTTCTAAAAGGGGTTTGAAAGTTCTCAAAAACGTCCTTAAACTTGATTTAATTTACACTAATTCTTTTTGAGTCAGAAGTTTAGAGTAACTTCAAAAATTCCGTACTATTAGCCATATTCATCGCAAGAATCTACCCAATTACTCTAAATTTCACTTAATACTCCATGTTATAATACTTATTATCAATATATTTATCATCATAACCATCTTTATAATTTAAAAAAAATATATATTTTCTAATGTGCAAATCTCAGAAAGTTTAATCTTCGAGACCTTTAAACTAAAGTAATTTCGCTTAAAATTCAAATATTAAAAATTTCAAACATTTGAAACCTGTTGTAGCAATCTTGTATTATGTTTGTTTTTTAATTTTAATTTTAATTAATTTAATTATTAATAATAATTAATTATTAAATTCCACGTGTTCGCTGTAGGGCAATACGTTATTTTATACGATAAAACCTCTCTCGAGAAATTGGCTGACAAATCTGAGAAATTGTCTTATCTGGTGCGTAGTACAAAACTTATATTTGCGAAGCGATTTGAGTAATATGTGACTCTTCAAGAACTGTTTTTTACGAACTTTAAATAACACGAGAATTTTAGATCAATTAAAAAAATTGTATAATCCCTTCCTCACACTACTCCCCTCCCCACCGAGTGAGTCATGCCTACCCCGAAAGGGAAACGGCTTAATGGTGTAATAATAATAATTTACTGGTATAGTATGACTATATTCGTAAAAGAATAAGCTTCACGCGATATTTGTCAAATTTTAATGAAAATTTACTGTATTAAAGATATGCTTGTACAAAGGTACCCTACTTTTGAGGACTAATTTCTCTGTTTGTAACGATCATTTCAATCCAAAATTTTACTAGGTATTAAGTATAATTCGAAAAATACAAATTTCATTTGTCATGATTATTTTAACATTTGTTTCTTATTTTGCATTAAATTTTATTTTTAGCTACCCTGAAAAATGTATTATTTCAATGAATTTATATTATTGAAATTCACAATATGCATTGGTATTTAAACATATTTAATTTCATTGTCTTATTTTTTAATTACAGAAGTATGCATCCTAAAAAAAAAATTTTTATCCAACATTGTATGGAAACTTGTTACTTTACACTTTTTACTGTTAGGTAATATTTTATTTCTAATATTTTTTTATAACGAGAGTTAATAATAAAATTTTAGGTATTGTTTGGTTTCACAACTGTTGTCCTTTCATTTCTTTTCGTCTCTCGTGTCGGTTTCTCAAAAAATTAATTTTTTTATTTTTAACTAATTTTTTATGAATAAAAGAAGATCTACGCATTTTATCTACAAGTGGTTAGTAAAAAATTTGTAGATTTTTTTTGGAAGAACAAGTTTTGTCATTTAATTTTTTTTTTGCACCTTGTGTGGTTTGTCCAAAAATATCATTTTTCTATTTTTCACGTAGTTTCATACTAATGAATCAGAAACTACGCATCCTATAAAACAATTATTAATAACAAATTTGTAGCTTTATTGTTTTTATATTTAATGTTGCTTTTGTGAATGAAACAAAAACTAGGGCTTTCGAAAAACAACATTTTTTTTAATATTATGCGTTGTTTGACTTGAAATCTTCATTTTCGTTTTTCTTTGGATTTTAAAAATTCTATAATTCTAGCAATTTTTTTTTTAAATAGTCACAAGGACGAATTCCTTCATTTTCAGAGCAATACAAATACAAAGAATTTTTAAATTTTGAAAAAAGGTCTCAAAATTTGTTTAAATGCTCAAACTTTTTGAATATTAATCCAAAATAGTTGGATAACGAACTCGACCTTTCTTTTTACATCCTTATAAAGTGTACTAAAGCCAAATCCAATCCGATAATTTCATCCAAAGAATTGTGTTGACAGACGATGACAACAATGAGAACAAACAGACAGATCTAACAACATCCCTATATTAAAAACTATTTTTGGCGATACATTGAGAAATTTTAATCCCATTTTTTTCTATTGACATTCAATTTTAAAGATGGAAAAATTAGGTTCTTGTTTTTCATTTTTCAATTATTATTCTAAATTTTTGTATAGTAAAAGTGACCCCTAAAAGTATATACTATTCAAATCAGAATTTCAAGAAACATAAAAATATGTTGAACGTCAGCAAAGTATTTTTCGCAAATTTTTCGGAACTTGAAAATTTTGTATATTTCTTTGGTGGCTAAAGAGAAAATTCATAAATGAATTTGAGAAGATTTTCTTGAGAGTTGTGCCAGATGTGAATTACAGCCAGCGTAGGCATTGTGACCTCAGAAGAGAAACCTTAGAGCTTGCCGGGCTGAGGTAAAGGGTTCGCAGTGAGTACAACAGCGTGGGCGTTTCCAAGGCTCTCCGTATATTGGGCTGCTAGGATTGGCAGTTACTTGCCTTAAATTTACTCTGTATAGACACTTCGTTTCACTCTATTTTGACATATTTGTTTTAGACATTCTTTTTAGTTGCATACTTACATATATAGATAAAGAATCAATCTAAATGGAGTATTTCTTAAATTTGTGAAAGAATCATTACAAGCTGAGAAATTATTCTTTAAATCTAGGGTAAATTTGACCAAGAATATTTTTTATATAATAAATGTTTATTAAAATTTTTTAAATATGACGAGTAGTTCATTATTTTAAAAATTTAAGCATACCACATAAGTCATTTTTTTCAATATACATTCGAAGAAAACGGAACTCTACAATAACCTTATAAAAGCCCATGTCCCCAGCCCTCTCAAGTCATAAGAGACAAAAGTTTACAAAGAAAGACGAAGTCTCGCTTGGAAAATACTGCAACACAATTTGCGCGAAACAGAGTCCTTTTTGTCAATTTAAAATTAAGTTGTTTAATGATCCTTTCTGAAAAATGAGGGTGGAGGAGCAAATAAACTCACCAAGTATTGACGCTAGAATCGACCCTGGATTGAGGGACAACTATATCTCAAAGGAATTTTTGGTTAATAATTATTTCGATATCAAGGGGTTTGTATTGGTACCAACGTGTACACTTGGTGCCAGTTTCCTGACAAGGACACAGTAAATTCAGGCGTCAAAATAATCTAAAATAACCATTAAAATCTACATACACATATGATGAAGAATGTTACAATATATATTGGAAGGTAATGTCCATAAATTCAGGCACGCTACGTCACATTTACAATATTAGAATATGACATACTCACTGTTTCAATACAGAGAATTGCGAGTTTTGACAATTTAAAATCGCAAATAACAAAATGAAAAATTAATAACGAAGCAGGTGTTAAGCAAAATAAACATCGCGTCACTAATCGCGATGACAATAGAACAGAGATATTGTCTTTCAAACAAAAGAATCGTAAACACGTAATGAGAAATTAATTAAATATTTTAGCATTACGGTAGAACAAAATAAACACATAAACCTTTCTAAATCGAAACATATTAACAAGGATAAATGAATTTTATCATACACAAGTGAAATTCATTTGTACTAGTCACAGAGATTAACTCTTACCTTGGAATTAAAAAAAAAATCGCAAGAAATGGCAAAATGAAATTTAAAATCAACACACGATGTATTTTAGAATAAACATTTCAAACTTGTTCTAACAACTCAATTTAAACCTTGGTTATTGGAATAATTCACTGAATTTTGAAAACAATATGAAAGAAAATTTTGTCTTTTTTTAAAAATAAAATTAATTATTTAAAATAGCAGATAATTAACCAACAGAAGTGCACACCCAAGGGAAAGGGGAATAGGCAATTAGGCTATCTGAATCCGTCTTTGAAAACAGATAAAGGTCGGCAATCAAAGAACCTAGCAATGAATTTGATCGCAGAGAATCGCAAACAAATAGCGATATAGATGCAAACCAAAATAACTGAGATAACCGTGATGGGATCGAAATTTAATCCGAACGAAAAAACATATGACCCCCTGATTAAAAGCAACACATCTAATTTAAATATTGCAAACCGAGCAACAATGGAAAATGAGAATAAAACTAACAAGCTCCTATCCATAGAGGAAAAATTCAACATCATTATGTGCCGTATGAACAATCTGCAAGCGAGCGTTGATGAAACATTGACAAATCAAAATAGTGTGTATGTTTAAGTCAAGGAAAGTCAAGATAAAAATACTCAAGAATTCACGGTAGTTCACGATCGTATCAATTTTTTTGCTAAGAATTTAACTAAAAATATACATAAAAAAGTCAGTAGTTTGAATAAGAGATTCGAAGCTCAGGGTAAATATCTGGAAGCGAAGAAATACATAAAAATCAAGCAGGTAGACACAAATTCAGGGCCGGGCCTTGCTAAACCTCCCTGTTTAAAAAATTATCCAGTCCCAATTTTGCAGGTAATAGTCGCGAATGCCCTATAACCTTTTTCAACGATTTTGATCAATATATAAAGGGAGTCGACGTCAGAAAAAATGATTTTCCATTTGTTGTCCAATCCTGTCTAGAAGCAATAGCCTGAAAATGGTGGAATGTAAATGAATTTTCAACTTCTTAGTTGAAATTTCAATTAAACGTGTAGCTGACTTTACATTCATAAGTAGTTGAAATTTCAACAACCGTAATTGGATAAATCTTCAACCACATATATTGAACATTTCACCAAATATTTTAAACAGTATACAGGTACAGTGATTTTCCACTGACGGTAAACTATGGTGTCTATAACGCCATCCGGACAGGTGAAAAGAAATATCTCAGTCTCCGATCTCATTTAAGAAGATTTGAGCAACATTTTGCACAGACCCATCGGTAACTTATCTCTACGTATAATGCCATAGGATTGCTTCCTGTACACGACTTTTGAGCACCAAAAGTGCTAGTGATGCTAGGCCGTGTGTAGGGTTACTGGAATCAAATGGTAGTTCAAGCTTGACAACTTCATGTTGATGTACCAGTCGCATTAGAGAATCTGTGATTTTTGAAACTCGGCGAGGGATGTATGGGAGAATTAATATGTTCTAGATCAATCTAGAAGTCGTGTTTCGTTTATTCAAATTACGCAACCATCCCACAACACCGCTTAGACACGGGTCCCTATTAACATTTCCAGCAATCACCCGCGGTGACTGCACACCCCATAGACGCTAAGTCTTTATACCAATCAAATTTTACTTTTTCATTTTCTCCATATAACAAGTAATAATTTTCATTTTTAGAAAAATATATCATACAAAATGAGCGTTTATAGGGGTGTTTACCGTAAGGGGATCAAATGTTATTGCAGTCTCTTCCCATTGAATTATTAATTATTGGTATATGCACAAAAATATTACATCGATTTATAATCTTACGTATACAAGTGGGAATTGAAATAATTCAGATGGCTTTTTGTGTTACAGGTAAATTTTGCAACTAATTTTTTTTACCTTATTGCACTTCCATTGAAATTGTTAAATTTGAATGAAACAAGTGTGATACAACCTATTAGAAATATGTAAAAAAAATTAACCAATTACACTCAACTTCCTGTTCAGTCAAAGCCTTTAAAATGAAAACAGTTCGAGTATGTGAAATTCCTCTTACCCCCACCAATGTCTATTGGGGCGGAGAAGATGAAAGAGTGTGCTTTATACGTTCGCCAAGTGTATTTGTATCTATGCTGCTAAGTGTCACGTGTTGATAAGTGAAGGGGATGTAAAATGTGAAATAACTGGACGGTACGTTTTGATATTTCTGACCTTTGACATAACTGAGCTTTGACTTAACTGGAAGTTGACAGTACTTATTAATTTACCATTTTTATGTAAGATTATTGAATTAGGTGATATTTTGTGCATATAAAAATCAATATTTATTTTAGAAAGATGTGGAAATAAGGTTGAATTTATTTTAAATAAGCGCGCCAATAATAAATTGTCGTTGACGTTTGCGCTATAAAAAATATTCACTGAGCGTAAGACCTGGCAGATCCATAATAGGACTTAGGAGGACTAAAGTAGTAACTCAGTCGTACATAAATAAGCGTTATGTGTATCCTTTTTAAAAATACTTAACTCCTATAACTGCAGGTATAAAAGAGGGCCGAAATTTTGACTCGAGTAGGACCTGGCAGGTCAATAATAATCAGGATTCCAAGACAAGAGCATATCTTTCAATTTATCTGTTATTCGGTCTCCTGTAAACTGATGGGAAATAGGTCTACTTTTAATGCTGCACTAGGCCTATCAAAATGATCTTCCAAACAATGCACAGTTAAACTAATAAAACTTTAGTACGTTTCTTTGCAGCTCCAAATATCTTAGGTTAGAGACATTCACTATACTTCCAAAAAAACATTATAGTACTGTTTCAGACATTATTAGTCTGAATCTTCCTTTTTCGACTATTGAAGGTGCCTGATTATCCTGTGCTATCAGTTCACCAAAAAGAATCATATAGAAGCATTACTTCTTATTTCTTATTATTTGCAAGTGGAAATCTGTTCCTCATAAAACAGATTCACAAGTATTTCTTACTGGAGCTTCTACTCTCTGTCTGGCCGGGGCACACATTTCAAGAAAATGAAAGCAATTATTTAGGATTGCAGAAAAATTTTATACATTTTTTATTTTAAAAGATGAACTAAACTTCGTAAATTTCAAAAATAAGTAGAAAATTTTAAAGCGAAATGTTTCCTTTGGTAGGATTGAAAAATCAAAAAGACAATCTATTAAATTTCAATAAAAGATTTGAAGAGATTGACAAAGAACTTTAAACGCTAAAAGATTTAAAAAAATGCAGATTTCGGTTAAAGATTTTAAACCAAACCTTCAAAGGAATTCTGAAGCTTCCAAGTTTATAAACACATGATTTATCGTCTACAGAACATTAATCAAAATGTAAACGCTCGAGTTAAACAGTTTCATCAATTAGCATAGAATTAATTGATAAGCATAATGTTTTTATGTTTATATTATTCATTTATTTATTGCACCTAAAATTGAGCAGTATAAGAAGAGCGAATTTAAATCGAGGCTCTGCTCACTAAATTGATTCAAAATTGTTTATTTTAGACCTTCAGAAAATTAAACCGAAAACTGCTGTATAGAATATTCATCTTCTTGTTAAATAATTCATCTTTTTTGTTGAAATTTATTTTCTTCGATTGAAAATTATTTTTTTTTAAATGTAAATAAGTGTTTTTGATTGAGAAATTTTTATTTTCAACCTGTAAAGTTATCTGCTTTAATTTTTCTCAAACATTTACCTTTTGGATTAAATACGTAAATTTTAAATTACAAATTTATTTTGTTGTTGAAGATTCATTATTAAAAAAAATTTATTATTTTCTTTGAAGAAAGTTTCAATGCACACAAAAATGTGACATTTTTTGTCACTGCTCTTTAACTGAACCTGAAATTCTTATCATTTTAAAGAACGACTAATTTTATTTAACGATTCCCCAATGCGAAATTCGAGTGCGCCCAATCTGGACTAGCTAATTATCCGGCGATAAATAACGCAGGTCAGTAAGATGTGGCCAAGCGAATTTGATTGCAATACAAGAATAAACTCTATACAGGTTAGGCATAATAGGAATTTTCTTAAGCTGAACGACGCAGTATACTAATACTGATACTGATACTGATACTGATACTGATACTGATACTGATACTGATACTGATAATGAGAACTTACAGTTTTTTAAAAAAGGATGGTGTTTGCTGCAAAAATCTTCTTTTCGAGACAAATAAAATTCTTCTTAACCACAATTTAAGAGGAAATTCCATTAGTGTCAGGTATCAGCGTTCTGATACGAAAAGAATTTCTCACGAGTGACTCATTCCGAAATCTAGATTCTTGTCCCGAAAATATTATTTATTTTCGAAAATTACAACATGCATTTTTAGTCTAAGGTCCATAAATAACTAGAATATAATGGCGTGATGTCTGCATAAATCCTTTTATTTAAGCTTTAATATGAAGTTTCTATGTCTCTCAGATATAAAAAGAAGAAATAGATAATTTGGTTTTAAAATTAAAAGTAATTAAGGATTAATATACATATTAAAAGTTGAATAATAATTATTTTGACAATATATCCTATAGTTTTATTTTTTTAAGTAATTACTTACGCATTTAAATATTTATCTTTTGTCAAATTCTTTTACAAAAGAAAAGTTTTGGAACAACGTATATATATTTTAATATTTTGTTTCACAGTCTTACACCATTTCCTAGATTCTCAGATAAATAATTATTTATATTCTAATTAAATCAATTTGACAGCAATTGAATTCATATCCGGTCATAAAACAATAACAAAATAATGATTAAATTCTCAACGAAATTTTAATATTCCGAATATTTCAGATAGCTAAGCGAACAGTCGTAGGTTCAGAGCAGGTATATTGAGCAAGTTGCACTTTTAACCATAATCAAGATCTTTTTTTAATCCGAAAATAGAATTTTTAATCAATTAATTTATTTCAAACCGACTAATTTACAAAATTATAGAGCTACATTTTAAGTCAAAAAATTAAATTTCTATAAAAGTAGCTAAATTTTTTAAAATTCTTTTGCATGAACTTAATTTAGTCTTTAAATTTTTAAATTCATTCGAAAACTTTATTAGCCACAACATTTTTTCAAGGCATCCTAAGAAAAATTGTTAAAAAATCTTCTAAAAATGTTTATAGAAAATAATTTTTTCAATGCAAAGAGTAATTACAATTTTCCCTATGAAATGATTTTCAATTTATAAAATTATAAACAAATCATACTTTTAGAATCTAAACCAAGAACACGAATAAATATAGCGTCATTGATAAATAATCATCAAAAATGTGTACTCGTGGAAAAAAAATTGCGACCTGCACATTAATTTCTTATTATATAGTTATTTCTTTAATAAAGAAATATTTATCTTTTATAAATGAACGTATAAAGCAAATGAAAAATGTTTATTATATTTTACAATATATACATTTTTCTCAAACATTAAAAAGATTACCGATCAGGCACGGATCGGGCTGACATGGTCTGTCCCGGGCAGGGCTAATTTGCATGTCCCGGACCCCTGCC
>JAAAKG020170991.1:0-18544 GCA_010014905.2 Druon quercuslanigerum | reverse complement strand
ATTCTGCAAAATTTCTATAACTGACGAATCTCGATACTTCTCTGAACATAGAATAAGAGTTCCGGTCAAGCTAACAATTAATTAAACTAGTAAAACTTTTGTTAAAGTTAAGGAAAGAGCAATCATTTAAAGTATTTTACAAAATAAATTCTTTAAATTTTTTACTCTTGAAACATCTTTGAACATATTACAAAAGTTCCGGTTAGGAATAAAATAAATTAATCTCGTAAAAACTTTGGTTAAAATAAAGAAAAGAACAATGATTGAACGTATTTAACAAAATTAGTTCTTCAAAGTTTTTACAACCGAAGGCTCTTGACACGTCTCTGAACATAGAAAGAATGTCCCGATAAGATAAATATTAATTAAACCCATAAAAACTTTTGTTAAAATTCAGGAAAGAGCAGTGATTCAATGTATTTAAAAAAATTAATTCTTCACAGTTTTAATGACCGAAGGCTGTTGATAAATCTCTGGACATAGAACAAATTCGTTAAAACTGTTGTTATAATTAAGGAAAGACTAATGATTCAAAGTATTTTACAAAATAAATTCTTAAAAATTTCTATAACTGAAAATTCTGGATACATCTCTAAACATAGGACAAAAGGTTCAATTAAAATAAAAATTAATTAAACCCCTAGAACTATTGTTAAAATTAAGGAAAAAAGCAGTGGTTCAAAGTATTTAACAAAATAAATTCTTCAATGTTTTTAGAACTGAAGGCTCTTGATTCATCTCTAAACATAGAACAAAAGGTCTGGCTAAGCTAAGAATTAATTAAAACCGTAGAAATATTTGTAAAAATTAAGGAAAGAGCAATGGTTCAAAGTAAACAAAATAAATTCTTTAGTCTTTCCACTGAAGGCTCTTGATACATCTCTTAACGTAGCACAAAGGGTCCGGTTAAGATAAAAATTAATTAACCCCGTAAATTTTTTTGTTGAAGTTAAAGCAAGGGCAATGATTCAAAGTACTTTACAGAATGAATTCTTCAAAATTTCTATAACTAAAGGCTCTTGATAAATTTTTCAATGGCCGTTTGAGTGGCCGCTTAAATCAAAGAAAAAAATTATCAGTCATTTCCCGGCCTTTTCTCGGTCCACACACATTTTTCACGGTCAATAATATTCAAAAAATCGAACACAAAATCTAAAAATTGCTTTATTCGAAGTAATAAAAACTGAACTGCAAAATTAATTACTCATTGTAAAACTTTTAAATTTTAAACTTTGAAAATTGAAAAGTTGAAAAGTTGTTTCATTCAACAAATTTGTATTCAAATGCTCAATGATATGCACGTATCAAATGGAAGCTTCTAACACTTTTTAACTAAAAAAATTTAAATTGAACATAGTTAAACTGCAAATTAATTTTTTTTTAATTTTCACAAATTGTAGAGCTTAAAGATTCAGATAAAGTTTCAAAAACATAAATCCGCGTTGCCATTTTCAGTGAATTCTAAATTGAAGAATCAATCGATAAATTTACAAATGTTCAAAATTATACCATTTCAAGAAATTTTAAATTCTATGTACAGGTCGGAATTTTCCAAAAATTAAAAATTTCTATGTTTCATTCAGAAATTTTAATTCTTTTCGAAAATTCTCCATTTCAACCTATTGTAAAAATTAGAATTTTTTGTAAAATTCCCTGTTCCAATTCATAGTCTAAATTTTTTTCAAAAATACCTTGTTTCAAATGAGAATAATAATTCTGTTGGAAAATTTTAATTTTAAATTCATAATCCCTGTTCCAGTTAGGAATTTATTTAAATTAAAAAATTCTTTGTTCCAAGTCCAATTATAATTCTTTTGAATAAATATCAGTTTCAACTCAGAATTGACTAAAATTTGAAATTTCCCTGCTTCAACTCAGAATTATAATTCTTTGGGAAAAGTTTCTGTTCCAATTTAGAATTTTCTTTCCTTTCGAAAATTTCCAGTACTAGATCGGATTTTGTTAAGCTTTGAAAATTCCCGGTTCCAACACAGAATTAATATTATTCTGAATAAATTCCAGTTCCAACTATAAAGTTCTAAAAAATTAAAAATGACTGTTCAAATTAAAAGTTAAATTATTTTTATTATAAATAGTTTAAAAATCCTTAAATTGCATCGAACTTTTATTTTAAAATCTTGAACCATCTAGATTCTCTTAAAATATGAATAAAAAAATAAATTCACAGTTAGCCCTGTGGGCTAAGATCCAAATTAATTAACCGAGTAAAAACTTTTATTGTAATTTTTCTATTCTGCACAAGAAGCATCTTGGAATCTTTTTAAAGATCAAAATAAGAAAATTAAGGAAAGAGCAATGATTCAAAGTATTTTACAAAATAAAATTCTTTAATATTTTTACAACCGAAGACTCTTGATACATCTCTGAACATAGAAAAAAAGGTCCGGTTAAAATAAAAATTAATTAACCCAATAAAACATTTTTTCAAAATTTTGAACTCTTCACAAAAATGATATTGGAACCTTTTCAAACTTCAAAATAAGAAGATTAAAGAAAGAGCAATAATTTAAAGTACTCAACAAAATGAATTTTTCAAAATTTTTGCACCTGAAGGCTCTTACTACATCTCTGAAGATAGAACAAAAGGTCTAGTTAAGATAAAATTAATTAACCTAGTGAAAAGTTTTGTTGAAATTTGTATACTAAACCTCTGCATTGAAAAAATCAAAAGTACCTGTTTACGGTAGAATTCAAGACTGCAACACTATTTTGTCCACTCAAACTTAAAGAACGCCGCCTGATATTTATGGAATTTTCCCTCTTGGAAGTCCTGTTGGATGCCAGGGAAGCATTCGAAGCATTAAGCTTGGCAGACCTGTGATCCGAACAATGTTATCCTCTCGTAAATTATGTTATCAACCTATAAGAGGCACGTACGACTTTGTAGTCATTCACTAACAATAATTTTGTAAGAAAAATACTAGGAAATACTTTTTTTTTAATGAAGGAATTGAGCATTTCTGATATTAAGAAAAAAGCAATGATTTAAGGACCTTAAAAAAATTAATTTCGGCAAATTGTTGCATCTGAATACTCTTCGTACATCCCCTAATTTAGAAAAAGAGGTTTAGATAAAATTTGAATTTTTTAACCCAGTGAAAAGTTTTGTTGTTATTTGTGTTTAAGGTTTTAAGCTAACAATGTAAATTAATAAATTAGAACTTAACCAGTACTATTTTTGAGGTATAGAATATATATTTACCAGCCGTCATTTGCCGATGAAATCATAGGTGTTCCAGGCCCCATGACATCTATTCCGTAAGCACCATGTTCTTCATCATCATAGTATAAATATTGACTACCAAATACTTCTTTTGCGGAAAGAGGTTCACTCAGAGACATTTTTCTGGTACGAATGATATTTTCAAGGGATTTGCTCTTTTGTCCATTCAGAAGTTTTTCAGTTGCATCTTCTGAATCCTCTGGCTGAAGTTATAAAAAATATTTTAAAAATAGAGAAGCAATGAAAGAAGATACAATGAAAAATCCTTACCTTCTGATCCTTCTCTTCTAATTTTTCACCTTCTGGATCCTTTTGTACCTTTTTTTTAACATGCCAGGAAACAGGTTGGAAAAAGAGGGAACAGACGACAGCATTAAAAGCAACACCTCCATAAATTAGAACAGTTCCTTCCATTCCGTAAAGTGGCATCAATTGAGTGATGATCTGAAAGAGAGGAAGACATTTTTTTATATCTTCTTCATTCCTTTTCTATTTTTTAAATAAATCAATCAATTTTTTTCATAAATTAAATTACCAAAGGCATCACAATTGGTCCCATTCCTGTGCAGGTCCAGCTGAGCCCAGTAGCAATTCTCCTTTTTTCCTTGAAGTAGGTGTTGAGAGTTAAGGCATTGGCAGACATTGTAAGCCCAATTCCAATACCTTGGAGGGAACGATGTTTGCGACTACTAGATAATATTTGCCTTTATCCGCATTTTAATTACAAAAATGATCCCTCAGAAAAGAATCTCAAATTCTGATTTTTTTCTGACTGATCAAAATTTGGAATACGTACCGTAGAGGATGGAAAAGAAAATCAGAAATCCAGTGAAACTCTCTGTTATTGAAAGAGCCGTAATCGAACCAGCACAAATTAATCCCCCAAACACTCCTATTTTTCTCGTACTGTATTTTCTAAACAGGGGGCCATTCGCTAAACCTGAAAGTTTTGTAATAAAATCAAATTTCAATTCTGAACCTCAACTGTTGATTAGGAATTATAAATATCATAGACATCTTCAAAAAAAATGCTTCTTTGACTAAGACAAACATTTGTTTGACCCAATATCAATGATCAGATTTGCTTAAATCAAACAAAGGTGTGTTTGAATCAAATAAATTTTTCTAAGTTGACGAAGAAATGAAAATTAAAGAACGTAAACAAAGCTTTTAGCTTGATGTTTTTGTTAAGAAAAAAAAAATTATTTTAAAACATAATCTCAAATGAAATCATCTTGTCTAATGGAATTGCACAAAACAGATTGAGAGGTTAGTTTTGTTGACTCTTCACTTTTTCTCGCTCGTTTTCCTTGTTCGATAATAGTCCCTAATGAACCAATTAAACTAATGCTTAAAAACAATTTTTTTCGTTTAAGGCTTCTTATGTAATTCATTTTCACAATATGATTTTGTTAGAGATTATATTTTAAAAGTTAAAAAAAAATTTCGTTAAGAATGATGATGTTAGTGGCTGGCTTTAGAGTCAATTAAATTGAATAAAATTAATTTTTTTAAAATTTCTGCACACAGTGGTATTTTCTTAATTCTGTGACACATTAAAGAATGTTCTACAGAGACATACGTAACAGTGAAATTTTTATTTTATTTTTAATTGAAGAGTAATGGAATTTCTTTTTTAATTAAAAATTATTTCTGTAAAGTAAAACGTAATTGCTGACCTTGATCACTTTTCCGAATTAAAAAAGAAAAAATGGTTAGAAAAATTTGGCAAAAAAAATTTGGCAAAAAAACTTTTAAGATTTAAAATATTTTACAAGGACATCAATGATGTTCCAAATATTTCACAAAAATTTATAAATATTTTGCAAAAATTCTGGATATATTCTAAATATTTCACAAAGAAATAAATTATTTACCGAAGATTTCATTAAGATTCCAATAATTTGACCAATTTTTCCAAAGATTTTAAATATGTTGCATAGATTTCCAAAGATTTCAAAAAAATCTTCACAAATATTAGAATGATTATTCAAGAATTTAAAAAATGTCAAAAATATTTCCAACAGATCTCTGTTAGATTAAAACGGTTTAACAGTGATTTCACATAGGCTTCAATAATTTCATAAATATTTCGCTAAAATTTCGGACATATTTCCATAATTTTCAAAAAAAAAAAAGAACAAATATTTCAATAATTTCAAAAATATTATCAAATATTTCTAAAATATTTTTAATATATTTCGCAAAGATTTTCCAAATAGTTCAATGATTTCTCATAGATATCCCAAAGATTTCGGATAGATTTCACATATTTCAAAGACTTCAACGATTTTGCAAAGATTTCAATAATTTAAAAACTATTATTTAATATTTCTGAAACATTTGAAATATTTTGCAAAGATTTCCAAAAATTTCACGAAGATTTCAATGATTTCCTAAAGATATCACATAGATTGTAATTTTTTTTAAAGATTTCGGTAAAATTTAAAAGCTTTCACAGACTACAATGATTTTCCAAAGATTTCTAAGACTTAAAATATTTGGAAAAGATCCCATGAATTTAGTCATTCGATATCAGAGGGGGGCAAATAAATATTTTGCTCCTCCCTGGGCGATTTCTGGGAGGAAGCATTTCCCCCTGTGCCCTCTATGGCTTTGCTACCTCTGCAATGATAAATAATCTTCTGATTCCTACTTTCATTCTAACCAACAACAATCTGGGAGATACAAAATCACGATCTCCGAGATGTTGTTTCGCTCTTTCATGCATAATCAAACTGACTCTTTGGATACCACGTGATTCACTATCTACTAGTCACATTTAAATTCGACGGCTTATACTTTATTATTGAAACGAATATAAATGTTCGCATACCGAAAAATAATTTATATTTTACTTTCCGTTTGGCACGAAGTTTTTTATTTGGTTTTATTTTCATTTAAAATTATAAACATTTTTAATTTTCACTATTTTAATATTTTTGATTAAACAACTGTTAAATATTAAATTAATCAACAGTTATTGCAAGTCTATAGAAAAATTCAAATCTAGAAATAATAAAAATTAATGAAATATTTTATAGATATACTCTACTTTTGGTTTTTTAATAAAAATTTTTTTATAACAAAAATATAGAAGTAAATTAAAAATTATTACAATTTCGTGGATAACCTAAAACTTTGAACAAAAATGAATTGTTGAAAAATATTGTTGTATTTTTTTACAAAAAAAAAATGTTTTTACGTCTCCTAGAAATAAAATTTTATTTGTGTACAAGAAAGCAAGTTTTTCAAAAGCTTTGAAACCATTTAAATTAGAATTTATAAATGTCATTAAAATAAATAATTACGAAATAAAATTTGACACACTGCAGTATAAGAATTCTTCGAAAACTTTTATAAATACTATTCCTCTGAAACGTTTGAAACAGTTTATTTGTAATCAATTTACGGAATCCAAAAATCAACAATGAGAATCGATAACAAGAATCAACATTCTCATCGAAAAGTATTATCATCATCATATCATACCAAATCAATTTATATCACATAAAATATTTATTTTTCTCTTTACCAAAGAAATAATTTCTACGATTCCAACAAATATTTCTCCTACTGTAATTTTATTCCACAAATAAAAAAAATCACAGCCTTGCAGAAACCTATATAATTAAAAATGGAAGTTGATCCACAACTAGAACTTATCTATTCATGTCAGTTACATTTTTTCAATCGATAATGAATGAAAAAAAATTCCAATGATTGATCCAAATAGAGAACCGTAATCTTAGTTACTAGAAATAATTGTTCAATCTAGGACAAGTCTCCTTTTAAGATAAAACAAGATATTAGAGACAGGATATAAAATATAAATAATCATTAGCTTTCGATTAATGGACTTATTATACAATTTCAAAGCATGTAACATTTATTATTATTCAGTTGTAATTGATTAATAATCGATTATAAATTCTAGCAAAAAAAATGTTATGTTTCTTATCCAGTTTTTATCTCATATTTTCCATAAAATCAAATGTCGATATTATTAACAAAGAATAAGAATTTTACTGTTTTAATTAAAATTGTTTACCTATGAATGCAGTTGTTGCATTATTTATGTTTGTTAATGTTGTGATTTCAGAAGATGAAATTCCTTTTTCCTCAAAACTATCTCTGAAGATTAATCCAAATGATTGCATCAATGGTAGAATACAAAACTGTAACATAAACCAAATTTATTTAATTAAAAGCATAAAAATTAATATCTTGTAAAATTTTTAACATAAAATCCTTTAAAAAGAAAATAAAACAATTTCGGATCAACATTTGAGAATTTCGAATTCATTTATTTTAACAAGAAACAACGGAGATTAGGCTTCAATCAGAAAGAGTTTTATTTTCAAACAAATAATTTAATATTTTGAAGGAAAGTTTAAATTAAAAAAAAAAAAAGATGAATTTTTGATTTAAAAAAACAGTTTTTTAAACAAATATTAAGATTAATATTAATAAGAATAAAATATTCATTTTTCGAACAAATTGATCAATTTTCAATCTACAAAGATGAATTATCAACCAGAAATTTATTAGCTAATATAAAAAAATTAATTTTTAACAAAAGAAATTGTTTTTAAAACCAAAAAGACACGTTTTCACACAAAAAGATTAATCTTGTATAAAAATAGATAAATTTTCAACGAAATCCATTAATTTTTTAATAAATTTCAATTTTCAACTGAAAACATCAATTTTCAACCAAAAATAGAAAAGCTTAGTTTTTGTTAAAAACACAAAAATTAAAAAATAGTTTTCTTAAAAAGACAAATTATCCACAAAATACATGATTTTTTAAACAAATTTAGCTTGTCAAATAAAAAAGATAAACATTCAACGAAAAATAGTAAAGTTAAATTGTCAGAAACAAGTTTAATTTTTTACAAAACAGTGAATTTATAAACTAATAGTTGATTTGTTCAGCAAGATTTTTAACAAAAAAATTAATTTTTAACGATGAACAATATTTTTTTTTTATCGACAAAATATGAAATTTTAAACAAATATTTAAATTTTCAAACGAACAAAGAGAATTTAAAAAAAACAACAATTTGTACGAAGATATGAATATTAAAATCAAAAAGACGACTTTTTAAATAAAAAGATTAATTTTAATTAATTAATTAATAAATTTAACAAAAAGATACAAACATTATCGACTTAAAATGAACAATTTAAATTGACAGTAAAAAGAAATTAATTTTAACATAAGGGTTCAATTTTAAGCTGAAACGACAAATTTTACAACCAAAAATATGAATTCCAACAAATAAACAATTATTAGTCAAGAAAGAAAAAAACATATATTAAAACAGCTAAACTTTCAGGTCAAAAACAAATTTTTTGTAAAACTTTTGAATTTTCAACATAAAAATATGAATTTTTAAACAAATTTTTTTAAACCAAAAATTTAAAAGATACATTTTAAGATAAAAAAATTAATTTTTAAAACAAAAAATACGTATTTTAAACAAAGTAGTTAAAGTTTTAACTAAAGAGGTGAACCTTAAATAAACAAAAAATAATAATTTTTCAACTATCAAAGATCAATTTTCAACCAATAATCAAAAAGTTCAACTTTCCGTAAAAAATAATTAATTTTTAACAAATTAGCGCAATTTTTAACTAAAATCGAGAACTTTTAAACCCCAAAAAAATTAATTAATTAATTAATTATATTAATTAATTAAAAATGTTGAGCTTTCAAGGCAAAAGACGAAATTTTTGTAAAAAGTTAAATTTTCTACAAAAAAGTTAATTTTCAATAAAATAGTTAATTTTTAACAAAAAAGTTAATTTTCAAAAGAAAGTTAATTTTCAAAAAAACGTAATTTTTTGTTTAAAAGTGCATAAAAAGTGCATAAAAATGGTTGAACTTTGAAAGTAGAAAATTAATTTTCTTTAAAAAAAATTTGAATTTTCTACAAAAAAGTTAATTTTCAATAAAACAGTTAATTTTTAACAAAAAAGTTAATTTTCAAAAGAAAGTTAATTTTATGAAAAACGTTATTTTTTTTAAAAAAGTGCATAAAAAGTGCATAAAAATTGTTGAATTTTGAAAGTAGAAAATTAATTTTCTTTAAAAAAATTTTAAATTTTCTACAAAAAAGTTAATTTTCAGAAGAATGTTAACTTTCAAAAAAACGTAATTTTTTTTAAAAAGTGCATAAAAAGTGCATTAAAACTGTTGAATTTTGAAAGTAGAAAATTAAGTTTCTTAAAAAAAATTTTGAATTTTCTACAAAAAAGTTAATTTTCAAAAGAATGTTAACTTTCCAAAAAACGGTTGAATTTTGAAAGTAGAAAATTAATTTTCTTTAAAAAATTTAAATTTTCTACAAAAAAGTTAATTTTCAAGAGAAAGTTAATTTTCAAAAAATCGTAATTTTTTTTTAAAAAGTGCATAAAAACTGTTGAATTTTGAAAGTAGAAAATTATGTTTCTTTAAAAAAAATGTGTATTTTCTACAAAAAAGTTAATTTTCAATAAAAACAGTTAATTTTTAACAAAAAAGTTGATTTTCAAAAGAAAGGTTATTTTCTGAAAAACGTAATTTTTTTTAAAAAAAGTACATAAAAAGTGCATAAAAATTGTTGAATTTTGAAAGTAGAAAATTAATTTTCTTTAAAAAAAATTTGAATTTTCTACAAAAAAGTTAATTTTCAAAAGAATGTTAACTTTCAAAAAAACGTAATTTTTTTTTAAAAGTGCATAAAAAGTGCATAAAAACTGTTGAATTTTGAAAGTAGAAAATTAAGTTTCTTTAAAAAAATTTTGAATTTTCTACAATAAAGTTAATTTTCAAAAGAATGTTAACTTTCAAAAAAACGTAATTTTTTTAAAAAGTGCATAAAAAGTGCATAAAAACTGTTGAATTTTGAAAGTAGAAAATTATGTTTCTTTAAAAAAAATTTGTATTTTCTACAAAAAAGTTAATTTTCAATAAAAAAGTTAATTTTTAACAAAAAGTTAATTTTCAAGAGAAAGTTATTTTTCAAAAAAATGCATAAAAACTGGTTAATTTTGAAAACAGAAAATTAATTTTCTTTAAAAAAAAATTGAATTTTCTACTAAAAAGTTAATTTTTAATAAAAAAGTTAATTTTCAAAAAAGATAATTTTTTAAGCAAACTATTAAGTATTTAAAAAAGGAAGAAAATTAAAACCAAAAAGACTATTTTTCTACCAGAAAAGATGAATTTTTAACTTAGAAAGATGAATTTTTTTATCAGAAATGGTAAAATAAAAATTTAAGCTAAAAAAATAAATTTTGAACAAAAAACTAAATGCATTTTAAGCAAAAATAACAAAAAAGGAAATTTGTACTAAAACAGATTAATTTTTAAACTAAAATGACGAATTTTGAACAAATTGCATGGAATTTCCGTATAAATTATTATTTTTATCCAAGAAATATAAATTTTTTAAACAAAACTGTAAAAGTTAAATTATCATTGAAAAAAATGAATTATAACAAACAAATATTTTTCAGTCTAGAAAGAAAAAAAGTACATAATAGTTGAATCTATAAAGATGAATTTGCAACCAAACAATAGCGCTTTCAGCAAAAATATATTTAAACAAATTACTAAAACAGATAAATTTTTAAGGAAAAAGAGGAATTAAAACCAAAGCACTTTAATTTTCAACACAAAAATATGAATTCTCAAAGAATAGCTTTTTTAATTAAAAAATAAATTACATTTCTACTAAAACAGGTACTTTAATTTTTAAATAAATAAATAAAAATAAAAATATGAGTTTTTAACAAAAACTTACTTTTCTACAATAAAAGTAGAATTTGGAAAAAAACAGTTCAATTTTTGAAGATAAATTTTTAACCAAAGAATAGGATTTTTTCTAAAATAAATGAATGTTTAAATTGAATTGACTTAATATAAAAAATACTTTTTTTCAAGTAAATAAAAACTAAAATATGAGTTTTCAAACAAAATTAATTTTTCGACCAAAATAGTCGTACTTTGCAAAAAAATATCTGAATTTTCAAAGATTAATTTTCCACTAAATTAAAAAAAAATTTATATCCTCAACCAAGAAGGGTTTCAATTAAAATATCAACACTCTAGGCTAATTAAAGTATTGATAAATAAATAAATAGATAAAATATATTTTTTTATATAATTTTAATTCAAGTTTTATTATTTTTTATTCTTTCTTAGCACTTTACATTTTAACACAAATTATTTAATTGGGTGTTTATCATTGCATAACTGATACTAATTTTATTTTCTTTTTTTACTTTAAAGTTTTGACTTGGATTTGCGATTGTGTTTTCGTGAAGATAACATGTGATTCACACATTATGCAAGCATAATAGCGATTTGAACCTTGATGAATAATAATTGGAAACATTCTTAGCAAAAAAAAAAATACTATTTTTTAAAAGAAATATTTCAACTTTAAACCAAACAGATGAATGTTCAATTCAAATTATGAATTTTTAACTGAAAAATAAAAAATTGTTGGTTAAAAAAATTAATTTACTGAAAAAAACAAGTTCTCAGCACAAAATTATTTTTTTGCAAAGAAAATTAATTTTAGACAAAAATAGTGTAAATTTCAAACCAAAAAGATGAATTTTCAATAAAATATTTGAATTGTAAATTAAAAAGAATGACTTCTTAACAAAATTTTTAAATCCTAAGGCAAAAAAAATAAGTTTTACCAAAAGAGAAAAATTCAAAAGGACAACTTTTTAAGCAGAAAAATTAATTTCCTATTAACAATGTTTTATAACAAAAAATGTAACCGAAAATGGAAAACTTAAATTTTCAGTAAAAAATGGATTATAACAAGAAGAGTTTTTTCAGTCTAGAAAGAAAAAAGGTTCATAAAAATTGCTGAAATTTTAAAATAAAAAATGAATTTTTTAAAAAACAGTTGAATTTTCCAAGAAGAATTTTGAAACAAAAATTACGAATTAAAAAAAAAATTCTACCGTTTTCAACATCAAAATACGATTTTTGAAAAAAAGTTAATCTTCTATCAAAGTAGTTACATTTTTAAATCAAAAAATTGAATTTTCAACAAAATGGTTGAATCTTTAAAGGTTAATTGTCAAAGAAAAAAAAGCATTTTTTCCTAAATATAAATTTAATTTTGACTAAAACAGCGAAGTGCTTAAACAAAAATGACGAAATTGGAGAAAAAATGTTAATTTTTTAATAAATAAATGAACATTTAAATAAAAGCTTTTAATATAAATTTAATTTCCTACAAAAATAGTAGAATTTTCAAAAATAAATTTTTAAGAAAACAAAAAAAAAATAAATTTCTACTAAAATAAATATATTTTTCAGGTAAAATGTCGAATTAAAAAAAAAGAATTTTCAAAGCGCAAAAATGAGTTTTTAACAATAAGTTAATTTAAAAAAACAGTTAAAACTTTAAAGATTAATATTTAATCAAACAATACTGTTTTTAGTCAAAAAATAAATTAAATTTCTACTAAAATAGTGAAATTCTTTAAACAATATGACGAAATTTAAAAAAATGGTTTAATTTTTATATAAATAAATAAACCTTAAAATAAAATTTTTTAGCATTAAATTGTTTTCATACAAAAAGTAGTTAAAATTTTAAAGATAAATATAAAAAAAAAACAAATAACATTTTTAGCAACAACAAAAAAGAAATTTCTACTAAATTAGATTAATTTTTAAACTAAAATGTCGAATTAAAAAAATGAATGTTTAAAACTCAAAATATTAGTTTTGCAGAAAAAGTTAATTTTCAACCAAACAATAGCATTTTTTTCAAATAATAGATTTAATTTTTACGAACAGAGCGGAATGCTTAAAATGGAAGTGACGAAATTTCAAAAAATAATTTAATTGTTGAATAAATAAATAAACAATAAATTAAGAGTTTTCAACAAAACAATAAACTTTTTAGCAAAAAAAAAGAAGAAATTTATACTAAAATAAATACAATTTTAAGCTAAAATGTCGAATTAAAAAAAAAGAATTTTCAAAACGCAAAATATGCATTTTGAACAAAAAGTTAATTCTCTCTCAAAAAAACAAAAAACGGCTGAAACTTCAAAGATTAATATTCAATCAAACGACACTGTTTTAAGTCAAAAAATAAATTTAATTTCTACTAAAATAGTGAAATTCTTAAAACAATGTGGCGAAATTTAAGAAAATTGTTTAATTTTTAAATAAATAAAAAAACCTCAAAATAAAAGTTTTCATCATTAAAGTATTTTCCTACAAAAAATAATTATAATTTTAATGATAAATTTTTAACAAAACAAATAGCATTTGCAGCAAAAAAAAAGAAATATCTAGTAAAATAGATTAATTTTTAAACTAAAATGTCGAATTAAAAAAAATGAATGTTTAAAACCAAAAATATGAGTTTTTAACAAAAAGTTAATTTCCAGCCAAACAATAGCATTTTTTCCAAATAATAAATTTGAATTTTTATAAAAACAGCGGAATGCTTAAATCGAAGTGACAATTTTCAAAAAATAGTTTAATTTTTAAATAAATAAATAAACAATAAAATAAGAGTTTTCATCAATAAAGTATTTACCTACAAAAAATAATTAAAATTTTAATGATAAATTTCCATCAAAACAAATATCATTTCTAGCAAAAAAGGAGAAATTTCTATTAAAATAGGATAATTTTAACACTAAAATGTCAAATTAAAAAAATGAATGTTCAAAACCCAAAATATGAGTTTTTAAAAAAAATTAATTTACAACTAAACAATAGCATTTTTTCCAAATAATAAATTTAATTTTTACGAAAACAGAGTTTTCAACGTTAAGCTAATTTCCTACGAAAATAGTAGAATTTTTAAAGATAAACTTCCAACAAAACAAGCATTTTTAGCAAAAAAAAAGAAGAAATTTCTACTAAAATAAATACATTTTTAAGCTAAAATTTGGAATTAAAAAAAAAGAATTTTCCAAACTCAAAATATGAGTTTAAAAAAAAAATTAATTTTCAAACAGAAAACAGTTGAAACTCTAAAGATAAATATTCAACTATACAATACTATTCTTAGTCAAAATATAAATTAAATTTCTATTAAAATAGTGAAACTCTTAAACCAAAGTGGCGAAATTTAGAAAATTTTTTAATTTTTAAATAAATAAACCTTAAAATAAAAGTTTTTGACATTAAATTAATTTCCTACAAAAAATAGTTGAAATTTCAAAGATAAATTTTCAGCAAACAAATAGAATTTTTAGCAACAAAAAAAAAAGAAATTTCTAATAAAATAAATACATTTTTAAGCTAAAATTTTGAATTAAAGAAAAAAAGAATTTTCAAATCGCAAAATATGAGTTTTGAACAAAAAGTTAATTTTCAACCAAAAAAATAGAATTTTTTCCAAAGAATAAATTTAATTTAAAAAAAACAGCGGAATGCTTAAACCAAATTGACAAAATTTAAGAAAATAGTTTAAATTTTAAATAAATAAAGATTAAACTAAGATTGTTTAACATAAAGTTAATGTTCTAACAAAATAGTTTAACTTTCAACTAAAAAAATGAATTTTCAAAAAACCAGGTGAATCTTCAAAGATTAATTTTCAACCAAACAATAGATTTTTTTCCAAACAATAAATTAATTAATATTTAAACAGTGAAATTTTTAAACCAATGTAACGAAATTTCAGATATATAGTTTAATTTTTAAATAAATAAATAATAATAAAAAAAATAATACATTTTTTACCAAAACAGTAGAATTTTTATTGATAAGTTTCTAACAAAACAATAATATTTTTAGCAACAAAAAAAGAAGAAATTTCTACTAAAATAGATGATTTTTCAATCCAAAATAATGAATTAAAAAAATATATTGTTAAAAACCCAAAATATGAGTTTTGAACAAAAAGCGAATTTTCAAAAAAATATTTGAAACTAAAGATTAATATTCAACCAAACAGTACCATTTCTATTAAAACAATAATTTTAGTTTCTACTAAAATAGTAAAACGATTACACTAAAGTGAGGGAAATTAAAAAAAATGCTTTAATTTTTTAATAAATAAACATTAAAAATGAGTTTTCCACAAAAAGTTAATTTCCTACCAAAATAGAAAAATTTTCAACAAAATAATTTAATTTTCAAAGATAAATTTTCAACCAAAGAACAGTATTTTTAGCAATAAAAGATAATAAATAAATTTTCACTAAAACATTTGAATTTTCAAAGATTAATTTTTTACTAATTTAAAAAGAAAAATTAAATCCTCAACAAAGAAAGGTTTCAGTTTAATTTTCAAAAACTTAGGCCACCCTGAATCAAGTATTGATAAATAAATAAATAACGTTTTTATAATTCCTACTATTTAAGATTTTGTTATTATAGTTTGTAAAATATTTTATAGTTTCAATATTGGAAATTAATAGATATTAAAATATCCAAACAAATATTCATAAAAAATTGGTGTGAATAAAATAATTACCTTTTTTTTAGGAAATTTATTAAATTTATTTCAAACATTTTTAATATTCTTCATACATGAAATTTTTTTTAAAACACGCACTAAGCGCTCATGAATTTACTGTGTTTTAAAATAAAAACTTTTCTTTTGTCTTTTTACTTTAAAATACTGACTTCGATTTTCAATTATGTTTTCGTGAAGAGAACACGTGATTCACACATTATGCAAGCATAATAGCGATTTGAACCTTGGTGAATAATAATTGAAAACTTGCCAGAAATGCAGCTATACTTTTTTCAAAAGAAAATATAATCCTCCATCCAATTTTCATTCACTTAAAATTAATTAAAATTAAAAATAAATTACCACTTCCTTGTAAAATGTTGATAGAATATTTGTATTTATTAAACGAGGCTTTACCAGAAAAACTAAAAATAAAATTCATGAATGAAAGAATTTTGTAAATTATTTTTTAAATAATTTGTTGTTTTTACTTACGTTTGAAAATCCTGCAGCGAGAACAATGATCCACCCCCAGCCTCCATCGGGTGCAACAAAATTGTCCTTAATTTTTATTTTTTCCTTGCCCTTTTTTTGCGATCCTTTTTTAATCACTTTTGGCTGGAAACTTTTTGATTTTAATTCCTGTTTATCGGAATTTTCTTCGGTCAATGCCATTTTTTAAAATAGAAGTGGCGGACGTTTTCTGAAACAACGTGCCGTGTTCGAAAGACACTCAACTTCTGCGGCAACCACATGTTCCTCTTATAGCCTCGGGAACCTCGCGTCGTTCCATTTCTCGCGACTAGAGTTTAAACGAGAGTCAAGGCTACCAATATATAGTACATTGCGCAGAAACCTGTTTAGACTAAAAAAAAATAAAAATATTTTGTTCACGCATAGTTTTAGGTCGAAATTTTTTTTTTAAAGGATAATTAAATAATTATTAAGAAATGCAGGAAATTACGCGCGCGTTCCGGGATTTCTATATTCTTATATTAAGAGCATAAAGTATTTTAAAAGCTATGGTAACAAACTTTCAAATACCAAGGATTCTAAAAATGTTTGAAATAAGTTGAATAGTTTAATAAATTAGAAAAAAGCACCTTGAGCGCGCGATTTATTCTAAAAAAAAACACAATTTTATTTCCAAAAATTTTTTTATCGATATTTTATTTGATATTTAAGTATTTTTAAATAAAAGTAGTAAAAAGAAACGCACAAAGCTTGCGCTTATAGGTTTTTATTTTTTATTGTTAAAACCTTCGACTATTTTAAAAAAACTATAATTCTGAAAATGTTTGAAATAAGCTAAATAATCGATTAAATTAGAACAACGAACTAGCGTATTAGGCGCGCTTTTTATCAAATCAAAACTAAAATTTTATTCCCAAATTTCTTATTGATATTTGATCAGATTTGTAGATATTTATTAAAAAATTTACGAAATATATCCGCACGAAAAAAGCATTCCTGGATTTTTATTTTTTAATACTAAATCAGAAAATATTTAACAAACTGTAATAAAAAATGTTTAAAATAGGTTAAATAATTTTTTTAAATTAGAAAACAAAATAGCGCACTAAGCACGAGATTTATCTAAATAATAACAACTATTATTTATAAAAAAAATTATTACATTCCCACAATTTTATTGATATTTTATTGGATTTTTAAACATATATGGATAAACGTGGAAAAAAGCGCACAGTGTGCCATCCTGGATTTTCATTTTCTAAAATTAAAAGTATAAACTATGTTAAAAACTATAATAAAAAAATTTCCAATATTAGGATTTATAAAAATGTTTGAAATAAGTTAAATATTTTATTAAATTAAAAAACGATCTGGAGCATCAGGCGCGTCATTTACTCGAAAAAAAGAAGACAACTATATATTACTCCCACATTTGGTATTAATATTTTATTGGAATTTTAAACATTTATTAAGAAACAGGAGAAAAACAACGCGCGCAAAATTTTCAAATATTAAGAATGCCAAAAATGTTTAAAATCAGTAAAATAATTTTATAAATTATAAAAGAAACGCGCATTACGCGCGCGTTTTTTAAAACGAACTATTTTATGCCCACATATTTTATTGCCATTTTATTAGATTTTAAAATATTTATTAAGAAATTGAGTTGAAACACGCGCGAGAAGCGCTCGTTCCTGGCATTCAATTTTCTATAAACAAAAAACGCAAACTATTTTAAAACCTATAATTACCAATTTTTAAATACCAAGAATACTAAAAATGTTTGAATGAATTTAAATAAGTTAATGAATTATCAAAGGAAAATGCGCTTTAGAATAAAACAATTTGAAATTTTAGATTAAAAACTAGAGCATTACGCGTGCAACTCATAAAAAAAATTATTTTATTCTCACAACTTTTATAAATAATTAAATTTTAAATTTATAAATTATCAGTAAATTTTAAAACAAAATGCGCTTTATTAAAAAAAATAAGTATTTTATTCTTAAGATTTATTTATTGATATTTTATATGATATTTACATATTTATTTATGAAACACAGAAAATACGCACGGACAAAGCGCGCTTTCCTTGGTTTTTATTTTTAAAAATTACAATCATAAACTGTTTTAAAAACTATAATAAATAATTTTTGAATATTAAAATTTCTAAAAATGCTTCAAATAAGTAAAATATTTTATTAAATGCGCGCGATTTATAAAAAAACTACAATTATTTTATTCCCACATTTTTATCGATATTTCATTAGATTTTTAAAAATTTGAAATCAAAAGTTTGAAATGGCTGGGTATCAATACTACACATATCGATACTACACATTGTGCAACTCTACACATTGCGTGTAGAGTTTAAATG
>JAAAKG020170980.1:0-27457 GCA_010014905.2 Druon quercuslanigerum | reverse complement strand
ACAATTTTACGTCGGAAATAGGTATTGTCAATTTTTTCTATGACCGATTTCATAGTTAATAGAGCCGTTGAAAAAAATCTTAAAAATGTGTCCATTCAGGACTTAATAGGTTAATCAACTGCATTAGTCAGGCATTTTTCGAACGAATTTTTTTTTTTTTCATTGCAACTTTTTAAATTAAGAACTTAATGATTACTTCAGCAAATTTGATAACAAACAAATGCATTTTTCGGTCATTTTTGAACGGAAAAATTTGATTTTTTCGCTGACAGTCTTTTTAATAGCGAACCTCATGATGATTTTAGCAAAATTCATAATTGGTTGATGAATTGTATATGTTTTTAAAACAAATTTATTAAACAAATGCATTATTTGAGCGTCTGCCGATGGAAATTTTTTTTCGATATCAGTCTTTTTAAATGGAAACTTACTGATAATTACCGCAACATTCAAAATTAGTTGATAAATGTGAGGATTTCTTGTCAAAAATTAAATAAACAATGCATTAATTTGTCATTTCTTTATGCAAATACTCGTCTTTTTCAATGTCAGTGTTTTTATTAGGATGCATCATAATAATTCAGCTTGGAGTTCTCTATTCATTTGCTTTTTGTGCTACATTCTTGAAATCGTTTAAAATATTTCTGGCGCCTTCTTAGATTCTTTTTGTGTTATTCTGAGGCTATGGCAATACAAATGAGCATACCACTGATATGCTACTGTTTCTTTATTTTTCTCGCGTCTTTGGCATTCGTGTTAGGTAGAGATCATTTGGATTTTGCGGTAATACAAAATAAAATAGAAAGTATCATCATAAAAGACAGCAATTTGAATGCGTCTCTATTTTAAAACATTTCATGTTGAATCATCTAATGTTTTCTTTTTGCTTTTAACGAAATTAAAGTTTTTGTTCTTTTTGTTCTTGTTATTTTGTTAATATTAATTATTATTTGCAAAATAAAAAAAAGAGTTTCTTAGCTATGTTTAGTCATTAGTTTTAAATAATTAATTCGCAAAAAACATACGCTTTTGTCATTATAAAGTTGTATAAATTTCAAAGATGGAAGGTTTAAATATTACAAATAGAGTTTTACATTATTTGCTGATAAGAAAATTCCAGTAAAGGCCTACAGATTTTTGTGGATCAGATTTTCTCGACAGATTCGTTGGACAGTAAACAACAAAATGTGGTGCATGAAAAATTGTTGCGATTCTAAATTAACCCAAAGACGAAAAACACTCTCACTTATGGGCAGTTACTCCTCGATGGAAATTGAAAATGCTGATATTGAAGAAATTTCTAATGAACAGGTTATACCTTTTACTTTAGAAGAAGCTTCGTAAGGTTTTCAAGTAAGATTTAAGTAAGGTTACAAAATACAGACGTTTTTCCTTTCTATGTGCATCTTGACGACGCTGAGAAAGAATGTCTTCCTGGCGAAAGTAGCATGGAAATAACGGAGACCGGTGTACCCTGCTCTTAATGAATAGTCCAAGGTGTAGTAATCAGAAGATGCTTATTCCAAGATTTACAATAACACTATACATATTTAACTGAATAATTAGGTGCATAAGTATATATGAAACATTTTATATTTTCCCCGAGACGAGTTATACGCCTCAGAACTACGAGCCGACTGACCTTTAATCGGTCGATCCCCTCTTTTTCCGGTCCTCTCCACTAACACCAGTTGTCGGTCTCCACAGCCGCGTATTTTGGTAAAACAAAAGAATGTTGCAATAAAATATATCTACGAATATGGTTGTGAAGGCGCATCTGACCAGAGTCGGTATAATCAGAAATTTAGTCAAGAAGAAAAATCTGATGTAAGTATATTCATGATGTGAATGGCAGCATTGCGCATGCTGAAACCTGTTTTAAACGCGACTGTATAAACACTTCAGAATGTGCAAAACCGATAAAAATTTGGAAAAATAAAACTTCTGGGCTCATTACAATGTGTAGGCTACTTATGTATAAGTAAGCACCAGAAACAATTTAGCGCACGATATCAGAAGTAGAATTGTTTCCTAATTTTTTCATTCTTTCAATGTACATTTGTATGTGGTACTTCTCAATGAAAAAATTCAACACCACTCAACTCCCGATATAAGAACGGTTTCGGACATGCCTTGCATCGGTAATAATGCTAAATTGGGAAAATACTAACGTAAATAGGCAGCGCCGCATGAACCAGTTCTGTTGGATTTGGGCGCATGACGCAGCCTGATGCAACTACAGTGCTGAAAGTAAGGCCCTAGTGCTTTTTATCCCAATTGATTCAAAACTCCATAGATCTCAGTCTTGTGGCTTCATGCCTCACGAAACTGCTGAGGACATTATTCTAGGAATCTCATAATCTGAGAGGAGCCACGCTCGACCCTTGTTAATAAATGGAATATTTGAAAGCCCATTTTAGAAAAATCTATTATAGACGACACAGCACGATCGAAAAACTGTTTTTATTAGGATATTAACTTCTATACTATTTGGCAAGCATGAAAAAGTTACTTTTTTGGGTACTAATATTATTTTACCTTTAGATTTCATTCCAATCAGATTAACTTGATCATCGTACGTTTGCACAATCCTTAAAAATCTTATCCAATTGCATTGTCGTTTGTTAAGTTTGTAGTTGGATAATGATACCTCATCGTAGCACCCATATTCTCGTCTAATCTAAAAGAAAAAAGAAAATAGGAAAAAATTAAACGTTCGAATCTATTTAATGAAAGCATTAATACATGAATTAATGAGCGTTATATTCTTAGACAAACCTGGTTGTATTATCAACGACATAAAATTAAAGTTTTATATAAATGCCGTCATTAGTGGTAGTTGGCGGTTATCGTCAAATTGTAGTGAAAGTTAAGTCCAGGCCATTACACCTATTTCCATTATTTAATAAATTGGTTAAAGTAATACCAGGGTAAAATCGATATCTCAAACTAGTTTTTAAAAAGTTTTCCTTTTATTTACTTAGAAATTACAAATGAAAATGAATCTCGAATTTCCACTCGGTGACATAATATTAAGTTACTTATTTGTAATCCTGCAACTGGTCTTCGGACTATTGGGTCTATTAATTAATACTTATATAAAGCATTTCTATTAAGTTAATAAATCTAGAAATTAGAGATACAGATAAGTACTTTATTTCTGAAGGTTTTTAATTATCAAAGGTATACAGAAAAAGTGATATGTGCGGTGAACTAGACCATCATATCCAAATGTTTTTGGGGTCGCTGAATCCATTTTTATGATTGAAGCATAACTCGCTATGACTGAAACGTTTGGGGTAAATTGTGCCTTTTTGTTCGAGAGAACACTGAAATAATCAATTTTGTGGTTGAGTGATCAGTCTTAATTTATTTTCGCTTTGGTAACATGCTCTTTTATTCTCAAAAGATCTACGAAGAGGTTTTCTATAATGTTTTACTACATTCAGTTATATTTTAGATGAATCAATTATTAGCCTCCGCTGATTGGCTTTATTAATGCCTGGCTTCAACTCGTTCATGAATTCATTAATGTCATGACAGTTTACTAATAAATGTTCTGGTCTTTCTGAAGAATACATTATGAAATTCTTCTCCGTATCTTTATAATAATTTTCTTAATTCTAAGTCTCTTATAAGATCATTTAATTCTTCTTGCGTACACATTTTTGCAACTCTATGACTTTCATTATATAGAACGGAATCTTCATCACGAGAGATTACTTCTTCCATATTTGAATAATCGGTAATCTGCAAATCCTTTATTGAACAGATTGATTGTGCTATTTTATCTGACGTGCTACCATTCGTCGGAAACGACCTTCTAATCATGTTCAATCGTTTTCCACAAAGGACGTTTTTTGATTTTGAGAGTCATACCATTTAAACTAATATCCTAATTACTTAAAAATATAAGTAACTCGCGACACGGAAAGAAACTAGAGGGCTACGAACGGATTTTTTTAATAGATGTGTTTAAAGAGATGTTCTAAGTCAGATATTCAGAGTGTGAGAGCAATCTCCGAAATCTATCCCCTTTACTTACAACTGCATTTAACAGACGGAAAAAAGTGGTAGAAACATGGGCATATAAATTAACGGGACGTAGCACAAAGCTGCGGGGTCTGGCCACGCGTAAGTAAGGGGTATGACGCACACCACGCATGGTCTCCCTACTTTTTCTCGGGGGGCACCGAGTGATTGGTCAGTTGTGTCAATGACAGATTGCAGCTTAGACTGTTGAATGTGTAGTTTCGTTCCGCTACTAGCCAATTCGAGTTGTCTCTGGCGCCCCCCAATAAAGTGGGGATAACTTCACTTTTCCCGATGTTCTAAGTCAGCCCGCTCGTCTAAGATGAGACTTTGTGCTCCGTCCCGTTAATTTAAAAGTCCATAGGTAGAGAGTAGTATGAGTGGACTTTTTTAGTCATCCTCGCGCATCGAAATAGGCGATTCACGCTTCCCTGTGCAGCTTAATAACAATTCAAATTTCGCAGATAGAACAGCAACAAAATAGAGAGGATAAGCACTATTTCTGTAAAAGATTAAGCTGATAGCAACGAAGCTGAAACTATGTACAAGAGCAGAGCTCTAGAAGAAGATTTATCTGATGTCAGAGTTGTTAAGGAAGATTTGAGATAGGTTTAATGATATAAACATCTTCAATGAGTGTGCAAAACTCATTATAGACTCCTGGAAGGCTTTTCTATCAAGTAATTCTGGCGCTACTGCAGTTGATCACGTGCATCGGTTAATAAAACAATGTAATACTAATATAATTACTCTTAGATTAATATTAAAAGGTACATACTTAATGTTTTTATAAAAAAAATTATCTAACATTAAAGATACAATTTATTGCTACTAAATCAAACTCAAAGCGTTGTTAAAAAGAAGTGACAGCATCTAAAATGTGAAGGTCAGGTTGATTATAACCAAGTCATTTAAGTTTGTCTACAAGCGGGTGTTACTTTTATATTGTACATCAAGATGATATACTTTGAGATTATGCACACATTTTTTCGATATAACTAGTAAACTTTTCCCCACTAATTTAATAGAAGATAAGTTTATCGCGCATGTTAAAGAATAAACCCTTAAAAAAATTGAATAATTTAAGGAGTTAGGTTCGGATCGGAAACTGTACTCTCTTGAAAGGTTAGAATTTAAGAACCGCCGTGATTACCGATTACTCACGCACAACAGTTATGGTCGAAATTCAGTGGTAAAATCTTTCTTATTATGTAGTGATGTATTATGATTAGTGGATGTTTTTGGGAATGTTCGTCATCAGTGTTTAAAAGCATACGATCGTGATCCTGTTGAGCATGGTGCGAATGTTGGTGTTACCTGGGCTGCTCTGCTTTAATCTACTGAAATAAAACTATACCTTCTAACTGCTATTTATAAATTAATCTATATAGAACTAGGTATAAGAGGTGGAGTAAATCAGTACTGAAACCGTTACTCAAAAGGGAACGATCCCTGCATGGAATTTTATGGTGTGCAGCAGGAGATTATTTATACTGTATACTACTTTGCAAACTATATGTATGGTTAAATAATGCCACAAACTTTACCTTATAGTAGATTTGAATTGGCTATATATTGAAATGAAATTAAAATTATACTGAGGAGTTTCATAGTGCTTACAAGGATCTTACCCTATGGATATTGAGCTGTACAATTTGGATGTTAATTTTTTAAATCTTAGATTATAAAATCTATCAAAAATGTACATTCTCCATTGCCATGTATTGAAACGAGCTTTAGTTTAGAGTTTGCTATTTGTCAAAAATTCATTGAATACTCTTTAATAAATATTAATTGCTTAAATATGAATAGATGTTAATAGCGAAATTCATGTCAGGCCAAAATTAATTTGAGAAAAACTTGTTTAAACTTATGAATGACACATTATACGCTAAGGAAATGTAAAGGTACACAAAAAGTTAAATATAATTACCTATATATACCTATATATATATATAAATTTTGTATCTTTATTTCAATATACAAGAAACCTCACACCTGATAAATTCAAGTTACGTACTTAAAGTTACTTCACCTTATTTTAACTTTAGTGTGTAAAATAAATTGGTGCAATTGTACATCGTGTCACGAAAGAAACTATTCGATCTGCGTGCGACGATGTAAGCTTACACACTCGTGTAAAAAAATTCAGGACGTAAATTAGCAGCGTGACAATTCAAGTTGGAGGTTATATTCGGAAGTATCTAAATTTGTAAACACTCTAACAGGATAGATAAGGCGCAGATTACTCTTCTAAGATATGGGCTGTAAAATATCAGTAGAGACTGCAAGTTTACTACAAAAAATGTTAATTCATAAATCGTTAAAATGGCTTGCATTGAAATGTATTCAAAAATTTCCTGTTCAATTGTGACGTGACAATGGTTGAATCCTTTTCATCGGGGTGGATTTTTTTTAAGACGAGAAGTTTTATGATATGCCTTAAGAGCAGTGGGAGTGGACTTTTTTTAAGTCAAAACAAAAAATGTTCTAAATATAGTCATATTACAAATTCGGGGCTTTAATATATTCCCGAGTCAAAGTTACAAAAGCTTTCGCTTTTGAATTTTATTGTCCATTATACTCCGACCTCTACAAGCTATGCATTCTAAAACATAGCATCGGTTATTTTAAGATGTCAGGATTAATTTACACATAGAAGGTACAGGTGAAAAATAATTTTTTGAATTTTTTACAATGATTTTATGTTTTTGTAATTTATAATATTTAAATAAGGGGAACATTTTACGATAAAGAAATGTATTCTTGCATACAATGCTACTAGACTTGCAAATTTCATGCTTTTGAAGCGCGTTCTAATGCTTTACCCGAAAATTGTGTTTTCAATTTATTGGAGGTTTCGTCTTGCAGCTCCGATCGGCTCTAAAAGGGATTGGAATCTGATTATTTTCGCCGCCTAATGAGGATTAAAAAACGAAGGACAGAAACGGCATTGCTAGACATTCAAAATTTCGAATACCTTTTGATGCAAGGCTTCTTAGCGGGAAATTATTAATGCATAATAAATACCAGAAAATAAATAATGTAAACGTTCTATAACATTTAAGGCTGATTAGCGATGACACTCAGAGGTCTTGGGAGGCTTTTCTCGTCGGCTTCTTTTAGTTCAGCTTGTGGACGAAAAATTTTCACTTCAGACAAAAAATGAAGTATCACTGGCGACTGGAGCGAGGCTTATTAAAACTTTTTAGCTATATATTGGCTATGTCATGGATGAATACTTAGCCGAGCAGAATTATTTTTACTCAGATACACAAGTAGCTGTGATAAAAACTGATTTCTTAATTTTCTTATAATTATTTCATATATTTTAATTTACGTTACGTTACTGCAGTTTTTAATACCTAACTCCTCCTACCAGTCCTTCTCTCACTCTATCCTTCGTCTCTTCATGTACAAATCCGCAAACAAATGCATACGCTTTTTACCCCTTCTTCGCTAATTCTCTACCTACCAGGTGCTGCAGAACGTAGATGTTAGACATAGTGGTCTTACCAGCAATCCCCAATCCCCTTTCTTTCACAGTAGAACAATCACTCCCCCCCTCTATACTTTATTCACTACCCCCTTCAGAATTTCCCTAGCCTCTGGTGTGCTGAATAGCTATGCTTCGTTCTTTACCACTTCCAGCCCTGCTGCATTAGACCTTATTGATTTTCTTATCTGCTTCTCTACCTCCTCGACACTCGACTTCTCCCCCTCTGCCTCCCAATTGTTTCTATTCTACTCATCTTTCTTTCGCGAATCTGAGCCCTAAAAAGATTCTCTTAAAAAACGTTCTGCACTCCTCACTCTCTATCTTCTCGCTTATCTCCACTCTACATTTCCTAACCTTATTTTTTATCTTCCACACGTCCCATTTGGTCCTGACAGTTCTCAACTTCTCTCCCAGATCTTTCTCTTTTCCCTTTTCCTTGTTCATCTCTTTGCATTCCCTATTCTACCACGGCCTTACAATTCCTTTTTTCGTCTCCTTGAGTATCTTTTTTTGCACATAACCTCTCACTTTCACCTTGCCTTTCACCGCTTTCATCTCTTATCTACAACGCTAATGGCTGATGTTCTAAATTCTACCCTCCCTTCCACTGCACCTCTCTCCAACCCCTTCCACGTCTTGCATATTAATGACTACATAGTCTAACGCATGTAAATTAATGCGCTTAGTCCCCAGTTATCATACCATTCGCCAGCGCCCAGTCTCTATCGTTCACCCAGTCTCTTAGAATCTCTCCCACCTTATTTATTAAATTATCCTTCGATTTCCTTTCGAAGCTCTCTCCTACACTACGAGAACTTTCCATGTCCTCCTTGAACGCTTAAACTTTTGATCACAATCTCCCCTGATTCCTCGCCAACCTAACCTCACTTTTCTTATTTAACCAAATCACGCCCCACAATTACGCTGAAAATTAACATTTATCCCCCAATTCACCCCTTAAAACCCTACTCACCTCCTAAACTTCCACCCTTCAACTGCACTTACACCTTCCGCTCAAATACCGTAAAATACCCTCACAACCTTTCAGTTAACATGTTCCCACTGCCGTCACCAACATGCAAGTCTCCTCCTTCCGTAATGTATAATCGTCAACACTTCAATTCAGAACAATTCCCCAGACCACGAAATTCATAACACTTTGAAATGAAACCAATATCGTTCTTCGGCACAAATGATATCATTTTAATACGATTCAACGTGCATCTTCTTATGGGGCTTAACGTCTTTTGGGTTTGATGCCTTTGCATCTTTTGTAACTTTGCGATCGAAATTGCAGTAACATCTTCTTCATAAGTGTATGATTAAATCGTTCGACGATGGAGTTTTTTAAATTACTGTAAGTTGAATATAATTTAATATTGTCCTTTTACATAAGAGTTTTAAGTTTTTTGTCGTAAAACTCTCAGCTTTGATTAGCATGCAAGTTTTTAAGAACTCATTCTTGTACATATCTAGACTTCATAATTTTAGAAACATCTTGTGCATTCGCGCTTATTATTGGTGCAGCTCAGACATACTTTGAGAATATGCATATGACTGTAAACAGGTATTTCTGACCCTTAATCGCTTGAGGATATTTTAACATTACATACAAGTCAGCCTAGCATGTTTTATCTATAACACGCATTATTACAGAACGACATAATATATATATATATATATACACTCAGAAAAAAGATTGGTTGGTTCAACAAAAATTTGGTTGGATTAAACAAATCTACATGGTCAATCAAATGTTTGGTTGATTCAAACAAATTTTTTGCCTAATAAAGTTTGGTTGACTACAATAAATATTTTGATTGATCCAATCAAATATTTTAGTTGGATTAACAATGGTCATAATCACGGTTGTACAAAACGTATGAAAAAAGCTCTTCAATAATTAAAATTTTTGATAAGCATCACTGGCAGCATCAGAAACCCAAAATTTCACCAAACTTCACGGAAACGTTTTTTCATATATTAGTTTGGAGTTCTGTCATGAATTATGGATTTCAAGGTTAGATTTCCTGCACCGGTGAACTAAACTGCACTCTGCTAACAAAAAGTTGTCCTAACATTCACAATGTTCTGCATTTTGTTACAGGCCCCCGTTTTGAAATAAATTTGACACTGTGAGTGTTTAGGTGTCCGTATCACTTATTTTTCGTAAATTCACGACACGACACACGATACTTTCGACACTTTTCGCGCAAACTACCCACCAGCGTTATCTGACGTTAAATAATGGAAGTATTTGGTTCAATCGACCAAATTATCTCGTTACTTTAACCAAATTTTTTTTCTAATAAATGATATATTCCGCTCAATCAACTAAACATGTTCAAATATTTGTTAAACAAGCATTTTTTTTAATCAACTCAATCTTTTCTCTGAGTGTACTTTTCAATTTTTATTGATTGATCATTCAAGCATTCGCATCATAATATAATAAATTATCAATATTTATCAATGAAAAACATTTAAAATTATAATAAGCATATTAAACAAATATTTTCCATCACCGCTACTGTTGTAAAAATCTACCTTGAAAACGCGAAATGACCAATACTGCGCTTTTAATGCTTGCACTTGCATTGCTTCTTCATAAGCTTGTGAGAAACACTTATTATAAATTGCTCCTATTGAAAATCTTCGTTCATAAGTTTGAGAATTGTGCTTTTCATTGCAATATACAAAAACATAAAATCATTTGTAATTACGTTACCAAATCCAGAAAAGGTTTCTTTTTAATTACTAATAATTTTAACTAATTCTACGCTACCTGCAGACCTACAATCGGTCGGTTTTGTTTTGCACTCAAAACTTGGTTGTATCTTACCACTAATTAAAATGTGCGCTGAAGTTAGTGCACTTGAAGCTTTTACTGGTAGAGCAGCTTATGCAGTGAAAACCCAAAATGATTCCAAATACAGTAAAACAACAACCTCGAGAGTCTGAATGCCAAAATAATACAATTAAAGAAAAAACTTTTGAAAAAGGAATATACTTGAAGCTTAATCGGAAATTATTGGGACCTTATATGAGGCCCTGTCCTCAACGACGACAGGAGACGTATAGCCTAGAAAAAAACTTGCAGCGTATTTACTTGTCCGTGGATTAACTGATTTTGATCTATTTGATGATGCTAAATGCTCCATTCTAAAATTTACAGGATTTTTAGTTGAAAATTTTAGCTTTCTGTAAAAAAATAAGAAAAAAGTGTTTTTTCCAAACTTCAGTTTAAAAATTCGTTTTTGAAACATCCAAGAAATTTTTGAAATTTTTTGGTGTAAAAAATATTTGCTGAAAACTGCATCGTATTACAAATAATTTAGGAAAAATCAACTTTACACTATTAAAAGGTTTTAGAATTTTTCAAAAATCATTTTGGATCTTTCCTTCAACACCTAAGAGAACAAATACTACAATTTTTATCAAAATTACGAACAACAGCTTACATTCTTCAGATAATTTGACATGGATAAAATTAAATAAACAAAATAAAAAAAAGTTTGTGTGCAAGCCTGATAGTCTACACAATGTGTCAGGGAAAAACGTCTGCCTGCCACTGGGGAATAGAATTGATCCTTTATTTAGACAATTTTTTCTATTTCCCTGGCATGCGCCTTGCATCATTACACTCAAGGTTATAGTCAGCGACTTTTATCACCGACAGATACATTTCATTCAGTTTTATGGATAAAATAGGAATCACTGTACATTGCAACACAGTATAAGCTATTAAACAGTTCAGGTCTCTGAGCATTTGTTGTACAAAAAAAAGAGAAACATTATTTTATTCAGAAAACTTATCAGATTCCTGTAATCGTTATCATAACCGTATATTATGATATTCAAAAATTAAAAAAGAATGATAGCGTTTAATGGTAACTAGATACTACAGTTTTCCCCCCTTCCAACAATTATTATTCATAATGTAATCAGTTTTTTAGATAGTATTTAGTAATTAGTATTTATTTCAGAAAGTCCCTAGGGCTAATTAACCCTCTAAGGAATAGAGTATACACAATAAAATATAAAATAAAATTACGAGCATTGATCGATAAAGGTTAAAGGTATGGTAAAATTGATACATAGTTGTAAAGTACAAATAGAATTAAATAAAATTAAATAAAATATACTGCTGATAGTCTAAAATCGTAGAAGCTGAAATAAGGAAGAAGAAAAATAAATAAAAAGACAGTGAAGGAAGTAATTTATCAAAATAATATGATTGAGATCAAGTAAATAATAAATGATGGCAAAGTAGTATATAAGTAAGCCGGATTTTACAAGATATATTTCAATCTCGATTTGAATTATGACCTGCCAAGGACTTATTTCTAAACTGTGATTACTGATTTGATATAGATGTGTGAAGAGGTCAAAAAAAGCGATATCGTGACAAAGCATTTCTTAAATTAAACGGAAATTTGTTTCAAAGACGAGCAACTCTCACAATAAATAAACGTCGAAGTTTACAGGTTCGGTGCTAAGGAATTCTTAGAACTGTCTTTTTTTCATGAAGTCTAGAATGGAAAAGAAGATTTCTGTCTATGGAATGGAAAAAGTTGTGAAGATGCTGAGGAGCTTTATTTCTCATTACTAAATGCATCAAGTTACACATAAAGAATTTTCTTGTCTTCGCTACATTTAAAAATCCAGCTTTTTCTAGTATCAGCACCAGGCCTGAAGTTTGGTTTCTATTATCTATCTTTGTTGTATAAATAGTACATCTGCTTGATAATTTGTTCAGTTGTTGGGCCCTTATAATTTTCTTTTTTTCTTCCAGACCTTAGAGGATACGGGGGTGGCACTATCGAGCAACTCCCGTGTGGGGTTGTTGGTCCTCCATCGGGCGCCTCCCCAGGTTGTGGATAGGGGAACGCCTCCCAGATATGCGTGGTACCGGGGAAATCAAATACACGGGGCGGACAAAAAACAGCTTGGGGGGGGGGAACCCCGAATGAAAACCAATGATGAGTGAGTATGTTAAAAACAGCATACCTCCAGGGAGTAGCAATCTCTGTACTGATTCCGATCGGGTTCCAGCCCCGGTGGTCACTTCCGGTTCCAAGCATTTTGGAGGGAACCAAACATTCTTTTACAGGAGCGTCTGCGAAGAGTTAGGAGGTCCAATGGACGTTACTGGGGAGGACAATATTAGAGAAGTATCGGTAAATAAGAGGGACACAGCAGAAATGGATGTGCAAATCACCGAGATATATAATCTCTTCGAAAAGGTGAGTGACACCATCAAAGAAATGGTGGATTTCAGCAGGAAGAAGAAGAATATGATGGAGGAATTGCGCGAGCACTCTATGAAGACCGATAGGCTTTATAGGGATTAAATAGAAAATGTTCGACGAACGGCCAGAATGAGGGCCATAACCCGAAAGGAGAAGACGAAGGAGAGGACAAACCAAAGTGACATACAGACAGACGAAGTCGTGTTTTTTTCTCTAAGCAAACACGTAAGAAGCTGAGAACTCGCAACGCTTCAGCGCCTGCGACCTCGACTGTGAAGAAGGTGGAAATGCAAGCGGAACCTGCATCCAGCGATACCAGGAAGCAGAGGAAAACATGGAGAAGAGCTCGACACGAGACAGTTCTTATCAAACCGGCCGACGGACTAAGCTATGCCGAGTTTCTAAAGGACCTTAAGAAGAAGGGAAAGCCTGACGCCCTTGGCGTCAAAATCAAGGGGGTTAGGCAAACAAGAAAGGGTGACGTCCTGGTTGAACTGGGGCCTACAACGAAGGGCAGAGTGGAGTTCTCAGATGCCATTAGAAGGCTGTCGGCAAAGGGGGTAGCGTGCGCCAGCTATCCCTCGCACTGAGGTCGAGGCCTCGGACCTCGGCAAAACGGCTGACGCCGGAGAGGTCGAAACGGCCGTGAGACGTTACTTCAAAAACCAAGCTATCGGATATGTCAAGGTCAGCTTCACGAAAAGGCCTTTCAGAGGAAATCTAAAGGCTTTCGTGGAGCTGTCAGAGGAGTTGGCTGCAAGGCTGGTGTACGCGAAACACCTGAATGTAGGGTGGGTGTCCTTCCGTTTAAGCAAAAAGATGGAGGTCACAAGATTCTACCGCTGCCAAAGCATGCTAGCGATGTGGAGGAGAGGGGCATAAAGCTGCAGCATGCGAAAGCACACTTCAGAGCTACTTCTATGCTGCAAAGGGAGATAAGCCAGGGGCAGACTATCGTTAGGGTACAAGTAGTTGCTTGGCGTTCATAGAGGCAGCCTCGTTGAGGATGCCTCTTGGACATTCAAGCTAACATCGTTTGCTGGGCAGGTCCAATAAGAAGTCCAGATAGCCACAGGCAGTGGACACTCAATGCTTTCGAAATGAAGGATCATAGACGCCATCTAGCGTACACTCGGATGCCTATGATAAGATAATCGATGACGTCACATTACTTCTAGATAGTTTTCAGATAATTAACTTAAAAAGTAAATGAAATGAAGAAATCGTAAAAATACGTTTCAAATCAGTTTTTATTACAAGATAAATCCTCACATGTGTACTGCGTTGTATACTCAGAACAGGATCAGACCTATAATACTTCAAGATCGCCTATATGAGTGGCCAGGGCCTGGATAGTCAGGAGAAGACCAAGTTGGCATAAACGAAGAGGGCTTTTTAGTCGGTCGTTGGTAGCATCACTATAATGGGCAAATTAAGATCTTAATGTATATTCATATATATTCAGACCATTGCAGTGATGCTATAAACATCTTGACACTACAGAGAGGTGCGGACGCTTCTCGGTGTATGATAGCAAATTTTCCACCTTCCCTCGCAAAAAAAATTTTAAAAAATAAAATAAAAATATCGAGCAACTATCAGTGCTAGAATTAGCCTACTGGTAGTCTCATATATAATTCCAAAACATTTTCGAATTTAAATTATATGCCAATTAATACAAATTCCCTATAAACCGACAAATATGTTCAAAAAATACTTGTATTTGCCTCAGAAATGCGTTACCTCGACATAATTTTCAGCATGTTTACGACTTCTCCCAATTTTCATACGTAAGGTAATAGACATTAGGTGCTAGATTAATCGACTCGACGCTGACTTGGCAGCGACCTTCAATTTTTAAATCTCGATTTCAAAATGGCACTCTTGCTCTTCTCACCGAAGTTTCTCAGAAAACTCGATACTCGAACGGCCTTTATTACCTCAAAGTTGCACATTGAAAAATTGCTGACCACGTGTTCTGACCATAGATTGATTTATTCTTCCTTCCTACTGCCAACTGCATATGTAATAATTAAAGCTTCTTTTATAAATATTCGAATTTAAATTTAATTTAAAATGCAAGGACTAATTTCTTATTAGCTCAGAGATTTACCCCTCATACAGGACAACGCACGGTTATGGAAATATCCCAGATCTTTTACCACTTTCGAAAAAGGGTTAATTAGATTCTCGATACAAAGGAGTGGACATGGAGTCTCAACAGACGGAGATGGAAAGTGTCTAACAACAATTTTCTGAGTTCTGACCAAGTTAGGAGTAAGTCCAATCTTCCACGCCCAGAGGCTAATGCGATCGATATCCTATTAAACTAGAACAAGTAATCTAATTGGTAAATAAATCGGTCTCGATAAGTAAATTTAGATTATTTCCTAGGTCAGATGTGAAAAAATTGAGAAAGAGGGGTGCCAGAAAAGAGCCCTGAGGAAGACCTCACTTGACCTCCTACCATTCATAAAGGCCACCATTACTGTTAAAAATTTGGTTAGTCCTATTATTAAAATATGATTTGAACAATTGACGACAAATTGTAAGACGTAAAAGGTTTCAAATTTTTTAGGAGTAACTCATGATTCATCATATCAAAAGCTATCGAAAAATCAAAACCTAAAAACCTGATTGGATCAGATCGAAACCTCAGACAATTCGAGAAATTTAAAAATTTGCTGGTAAACAATTTTTTCAAATAGCTTATATAGTGCACGTAAAATGGAAATTGGCTGAAAGTCATTCAAGAAGTACTTTAAAAGAATTATGAATATGCATTATCAACAGGCGAAAACATAGGTAAGATAATTAGAAGGGCAAGTTTGATCATTTTTATTGACATATTACCAGTTTCAACGGCATTCGATTTGATTTCAATTATTATTTTTTTTTAAATTTATTTCAGGTGCGATGTGATTGAAAAACAATTCAGTCATTAAATGTCCAACTAAGAGAGCTAATGGAAGATAAGGACGACTGTAGCAATCTAATGCGAATAATATGTTGTAAAATTGAATAACTGAGATACAAATTATTTTAAAAGAGTATTGAAATAGAAATTGATTTTTGTGGACTAATAAAGTTTTTGTCCTGGATTTCGGGCCTTTTAATTTGATTTTAAATTATTTTGAAAAATTAAATCGAATTTTACGATTTCGTCCATAACTAAAGAAAATTAGACCTTATGCTGTTTTTGTGTATAAATTTAATAAAATATGGATCTTAATTTTATGAACTAATTCAATTATTTTACAAGGGAGTCATCGTGGCTCAGGTGGTATAGTGATTGTCCTATGTTCCAAAACTGCAGCCTTGGCAGCCACGCTGGCGCGGGTTCGATTCCCAATGCAGGAAGCGAGGCTGGACCTGCTTTCTGAAAGCTTCGCTTCTGTCCCTTGGTATGCTACCCCACAGATACCCTACAGATTATAATTAACCCTACAGTACAGTCGCTAATGATCCTGGCAGTTGATGCGACTATAAACATTCAACCAATAAAAAATTATTTTACAGATTAGTTGTTAATCAAATTTTCATTGAATCATCGACAGGGTTGACCAGTTGATTTGAAAATGATTTTGTCTACCAGCTTAATTAATTTTTTATCTTTTCAATTCAAACTTAATTAATAAATTTTTTGAATTTAAATTCCTTCTCTGCAATAATCTAGTCGTGGCTCAACGTTGAAATCGTCTTTTTTCAAAAATTATTTTTTTATCTCCGAAGAGAAAGCTTAGCAAATCTTAATTCCTGAAAGCTGCCGAAGCTATCACGTCAGCACCCCTTTAACAGACGGTTCCGTTAGGACAAACTACCTAGGCAGAGACCGAAAACGGTATAAGCAAGAGAGACATGGAAACGCAGGTTCCGAATAATACCAAGCCAATTATTCACACATCTAACACTAGTTTCCCCATGGGTGCGAGAAGATGAAGGGAATGGGGCTGATGTTCCCGACACGGGTCAACCAAGCTGTTAAAGAGGCTACATTCCTCGAAAAAAAAATCAAAATCGTCAAAGTTACGCTATCAATCGTGTTGACTTCTGCCACGCTCATTTTTCGCTTATTCAAAGGTCTCTAGGGGGAGAAATCCCGTCAAATATGCCCTGTGATGGATATAATCCGAAATGTCTTACGGATGACTAATTAAACCCAGATGCTATTCGGAATCCTCCTAGTCGCCATTTAAATCTTCAATTATTAAACCCCTCGTCAAATTCAAGAGCCTTTGCTCACTTCGGTGGAGAACAGAATGCAACCAAAACATCGAATCTTTTGCGATAATAATTATTCACAAGACATAAAAGTGGGTAATTCCGAGTTTAATAGTCAAATTACGGTTTCGCGGTTGTCTAAGATTCTGGTTGGTGAAGCAAATATCAATGGGCAAATAGTTGTAAAGGAGATTTTCGTCTCCGAACAAAGATACCGCGAAATGATAAGTAGGGAGGGACAGGGTTCTGAGAATAATGAAAATAATGGTCAAACCATTCATCACTATGTCAGCGAACCTAAATCAACCACGAATCCTACAAAAGACTGTAAGATACAACATATAAAATCCATGACTTGTTAAGTCCCCTTTCAACGAACAACCAAATTAGGAAGGAACGAAATCTTCTTTCGACCGGTCTAAATTATTCTGCTTTAATTGAGCGAAATTGGGGCATACGTTACGCTAAGATTACTGCAACCAACGGCATACGGGAGGATATTGAGAAGCCTTCTACGTCCGGACAGGAAGTCGATGTTCAAAACATCTTTAACATCGACCAACCTAAAAATTTGGAAGGCATAGACTGTGATGTCAGCAAAATGCGCTTCAGTGAACCTGATTCACTGGAATTTAATTTATTTGCTGAAGCTCTTAGGGATTCGGAAGATTTTGATGACGGGATAGAACATGTTTTACATAGAAAGCAGGAGAGATTTTTCGTGGAAACCATAGCCTCACCCTCATTTTAGGATGAGAGCTCGGAGGTACCCGTGGCTGACACAGTCGTCCTTAAAGAAAAACTAACTTCTTTTAGAACTTAGTTTTCAACTTTACTTTCTCCATGTGTCATCTATCGACTAGAACATAGGAGAATACATCGTCCTGGTAACGTGACTTATAAACCTAAAAATTTGACTAGGATACCTGTCGAAATAATTTAACATTATTAAAATTTTCGGTGAAAAAATTGGTGTCATAATTTACAGCGGTAGTGGGAAATTACATTTCAGCAAGTCCGCTTACTAACGAATGAAACAGTTCCAAACTCAGTAGTGGACGTCTGATTTGACATCTCGAGCAGGATTACATCTCGGACGTAAGTTGTTGGTCAAAGAACTCAGTGGAGTGGAATTTGTTATTGCCATAACTGATGTCTATGGATCCCAATAGTTTAGCATTATACCGGAAGGGTCCAGGCATTCAATTCACAAAATGGACACCTGGCTGAACTTCAAGGTGTTGGTAGATCCATTTTTGCAAACAAACGCTATCAAGCGACAAAACTGAGCTTCTGAGAAAATTTTTAGACGTTTAATTTGATAAATTCGACAAAGACTCTGCTGGCGAAACACACCTAATCAAACACGCGATTGAGCTAAGTGATACAACGCCACATCGTCAATTCCATATCTTCGTAGTGAGATAATACGAAAATTTATCAGTGAAGAGGTCGACCGTCTGTTAGAAAAGCGGTACGTTTCGTGGAGTAATAGCGAATACATGCCCGATAAAAGCTGCTCCTAAAGCAAATAGCCGCCTCAGGGTTTGCATTCGCAGGTACACGGCATTTCCAGTTGAAAAAATACGATTGCTCGAATGGAATACGATGCCTTACGGTCTATCCGGAGCACCTTCGAAGTTCTAGAAATCGATGGATATTCTGAAAAGAAAATATCAGGAATTCATTTCCGAGAGAAAATTACCAAACGAATGGTGTAATTAGGTTTTTACGTACCTGGTTGAATGAATCATTGTTAGTCAGGATTTTTATTAGCACCTTGCTTTTGGTCATTTGTGTTTTAGGTATTTAGGAAAGCTGAAGAAGTCAAATTACTTGGGTATGTCGTCATCGAGTTCGGCATTAGGCCAAATCCCGAGAAAATCCAGCCGATAATTTACTCTTTAATCCCAAATAATCGGACCCAATGGCGACAGTTCAACGTTCTTGTAGCCAGAATTCCGGGTCTTTTGAATAAATTGACCGGTCTAAAAGTTCCTTGGAGATGGACTGATATCGAACAAAAGTCGTTTAACGTTTTAAAGAGAGCTCTTGTCGAAGATTCTTGGTTGTACGTTCCAAGACCTTGTACAACCGTTTATTTTGTAAACCGATTCTAGGGATTTTTGTATAGGTGCTAATTTGGTGCAACGGGATCCCGAAAGAGGAATTGAAAACTTGATTGAAGTTTTACGTCGATCATTGAGAGGCGCAGAGTTAAATTATACAACCATCGAAAAAGATAGAGGCCTCTGTCTATTAGATAGTCGATAAGGAGAGAAACTACTATATCGCAATAAATTTTTAAAACTTTTCACTGTTCGTGCTGCGGTGGCGCAATTGGCTGCGTACCTCACATGTAATGAGGAGGTTGTTGGTTCAAACGCATCCCGCAGTGAAAACATTATTATGTTGCTATATTTATCTTATTATTTGTTTTTAAATATTCCAAATATTTAATTAGAAGTATAATTTTATAACAATTCAACATTAATAAATAATTTAAATTTGAAACAGTTATTGAAACAGAGTTTCGGTTAGACTAATTATTAGTTAGATAGAATATTTTTTAGAGGCCTAATACCAGTGTTTTGATGTTACAATACGACAGAGTTCTCTGTCTATTACATTGTCGATTAGTAGAGAAACTACTATAGCGTAACCCATTTTTATAACGCAAAATTAATTAAAAAAGCGAGAAAAATAAGTACTAAAAAATGCACTATTGGCTAGGTTCAAACCAACAACCTACTCAAAAAACAATGAGTAACTCATTGTTTGTATAATTTTATTAAATATTTATATTTGTGAATATAAATTAATATTTTTAAAATCTAAAAAAGTTCAAGAATTAAACAATGGCACAACTTACTAAATAATCACTGCATCCTTATTCAATAGATGTTGCAAGATCAGCTACATCATTATTAACCATTATGTTTCTCCAGAAAACGTAGCGATTCCTTGGCATTATGGGCATTCACTTATTTAATATATCTGTTTTTTTGTTTGTTTTCTGGTTAGTTTTTCCACTTGACTCTAGATGCTTAATCTCTTTTAGATAAATTTGGTTAATTACAGGTATTACTTTTAAAAACAATAAGTGATCCTTCCAAGTTATAAAGTCTGTAGGTGTCATCAGCGGACAAGAAAATGAGACCACATTAAATGCAAAACCAGTCAATAATCTTAGCTACGATCTTCGTTGAACTTATGTTGTATAACCTTTATGCCTTTATGCCTTTATACCTTAATGCCTAAATAAAGTCTGTATGATTTTAGAGAAGCAAACTTTATATCCTTCGACAAAAACTGATCTTTCTTTATTTCTGTGAAAGTTTGAGGCCATTTCTTTGTTGAGGAGCTGTTCAGTAAATTTTTTGATTTCGGTTTTTGCACTAGTGCTTTTAGAAACGAACCAACTAGTTGGTGTAATGTACTTTCCTCACTTCTGATGACAAGATCCATGTAGATATCTTGTCACAGGAAGCGCTTCTATCTGCGTCAGAGAGCCTCCTACACTGATGTTACATTTAAATTTGGTTCTCTCGCACGCCTATGTATAGGCAGGTCTCACCAGTATCAAGATGTCTCATAGCAATAATATCAACGGCCTCAGGGTCACCAGAACGTCAGCAATTTCCATTATATTGTTGATTAGTGAACGTCCCTGATTCTTGGGCTGTTCTGCACGTGTTCCTTTTTTATATCTCTTTTTTTTGCACCGATCACATCAAAAGATAGATGGAATATATAGATGGAATCCAAATAGTGCGTAGTTGGAAGAAGCGGGGTGCAAAAGAGTTTAAGGTCAATATTATCGCCGTGAAAGACGGTACACCGGAATATGACGTTGGTTGCATTACAGTGTTTCAAGATCAGATGAGGAGGTGTAAAGTAAAAGAGCACAAGTCACAAATTGGAAGAAGTTAAATTAGGGTTATATTTTGGATCTTTCCATTAATTATATCGCTTAGAATGGTAAAAATCGAGCAAAACATCAAGCAAACATCGTTTCCGCGCTTTTTAGCTCGATTTTGACTATTTCAAGCGGTATAATTGATGGGAAAGATCCAAAAGATAACCCTAACTCAACTTTTATATTTTGTGGCTTTCGCACTTTGTCTTTTTACCTCCTTAGATATTAAATCTCGTTTTTCAGAGAAGTATTAATCTCTCTATGCATCTCAGTATGTTGACGTAAAGTCTTTCCGGTATTACATCCAGGCCATCAGCATAATGCGCTAATAGAATGCAGCGTTTTTAAAGACATTTCTATCCACCAGCAGGTTTTTCCGACAGCCTGTCCCGTTGATCGTAAATGCTTTCATAGCCCTCTTGCGCATATCAGCGCAAGTATTAAGCGCGGCAAAGTAGAGAAAGCGTCGTTTGTCAGGCGACATATCGCAATCTAAAATTGTCAAAGAAACATCGTTTTCAAAGTATTTTCGTCGATTTTGTAGTCCACGTTAAGCTTAGTGAGCATATTTTGCCACAAGAAAGATAAAGTTTTGTTATAAAAAATTACTCAAGTGCGCGAGCTAAAAGTCAAGGTTCGGACATAATTGTTTTTGTAATGTGCCGAAAACCAAAACTGGATGTTAATCCTAAATCGCGTTAACTGTTGGCTTGAAAAAAACTATTATTAAATTTATCTAAAAAGAAATAAGCAGATTGAATTGTACTTCTCTAGGCCGCCTGTTTTACCGACTCTCACCATGCGACAGCAGCAGCGATAAGTACTCGTATTTTATACCAACTGAAGATTGCTTGAAATTGTATCAATTAATTTGTGTGTGTGTTTTGTTAATGAAAGATTATTTGTTTATTTTTAGATCTGTTTTTCTTATAACGTGCGAAGCAATTCTGAATTATTAACGAGATTTTTCGACGAAATATTCGAACTCCTGAACATTAATATATGAATACCAATTTTATCCAAAAAAATATTCTTATTTATTTTTAAAGGATAGTTTTACCTCTTAAATATATGCAACGTTTTTATTTCAAGAGTCTTTTTATTCGATTAACATATAGTTACCATAAATGAATTTATTTCAATTGACAACGAATCGAGACATGAGAGATAGAAGTGTTATCATTTTTGGATCGTACATGTATTTTTGAATAACTTTCGTCTTACTGTTTTCATGTATCACAATTCATGACTCCAACTATTACAAGGTCGAGAGGTGGTCCTTTATTGCCTGGCATTACTCGTATATCTTGATCGCGCATTTCTATCAAAAGAAGTGATATATTTCACTTTCATCGAAATTTAAAGTTCGAGAAGACCGACGAAAGCGATAATTTGACAGAAACGACTATTAAGCAAATGCGAGACGAAATGTTTCGACTTCGTAAATAATCGCAAGCGCAACAGGATAAACATGTGAAAATTAGAGAAACGCGGCTGGGACAAGCCGAACGTGAGGGTGATATCGGTGCTCGTCTTATTAATGCACTAATTCAGAGTTTCTAATCCACTTGTATTGATCTTAAACCGCCTAAACTTAAGACTACTAGCCAACACCCGAAAGAGTTTTTTTAATGTTTAGAGAAATATTTTACCACGAAGAATATAAAGATCGAAAATAAACTGGATATCGTTGAAATTCCATTGAAGGTATGTATCGCTAGAATTTGGTTTGATTTTGGTTTGGCTTTTCTAAACGGGTTGAAATCAATCAGCGAAGTTTACAATTTTATTTTCTGACACAATATAATGAAGCTCAGTATTTTGAACCTAAAAAGTATCCTTATGAAGTTCACATTAGTATGGTACAACAAAGCTCGATTCTGGTGCGAGAAGGTTTTGTTGCAATTAATTTTTCGGACATAAGTCAGATATTACAGCCTCTTGCGTAATTAGCTTCAGATTATCTTCAGAAAAGCAGCAATCTAACGAAAGTTCAAAATAACTCGAATTCCTCAAAGAGCTTTAGAAGAATTGCGAGCGGTGATAATAGCTACTTTGCAGAGCGCCACGATGATTATCAATTTCGCACGCCTAATCATGTGCTGGATTACGCTGCTAATGAAAAAATTTAATTCAGGCGTTCCACAATGCCCGAGAATAACTTCATCTATGTATAATGTAGCGATTCCCTCTTTGATTGACACATGATGTCAATTAACGTGCTTTTCTAAGAAATTTTATGATTATATATAATTCCAAGGAAGCTTAGATGAATTTCCGGTGACTAACATTATTTTACTGACTGCTTTTGGAAGTAATTTTTATCCACCAACATTTCTCGTCGTTCGCCGACTGTTAAATGATGTAATTGTGGGAAATGATTCGTTCCTTCGATATGGTCGTGAGTTCATTAGTTCATGCCATTGTTTACGTGCAGATACTCACTGCCAGTTCAGGAACAGAAGTTTGCTTTCAAGGTGTCGAAAATATATCAACATCATTAGGTAATAAAATTAATAATGCAAGAAACGAGTTTGATGGTGCAACAAATGACATTTATAAAAACGATTTACGTTATGATTCTGATATAAAAACAATCGCATTGATAATGATTTGTGTTCATCTACAATATTCTGCGAAGAAAATTCGTTTTTTATTGGAGACAATGTATTTAAACATTCATATTCAGGAATGCCTCAATTACCTTTTGAGGAAGTCAATGGAAATACTGTGCTTGAACAAGATTTAAATTTATCAGTCCCAGAAGAAAATAATTTTGTAACTCACTTAAATTAATTGCATGCTCTAGAACTTGAAATTGAAACGGAATTTTCGATTTTCTCGGACGCTATTCAATCGATTGCAGTTTCACTTACGGAACTGGATGATCGGGAAAAAGAGAAATATACAGGAAGGATGTCAAAAATTGAGAAACTTGCACCAATGTAAATCAATGTAAACCAAATAATACGGTATTTAAAGAAAACCTACCCAGTTCCTTTTGCCTATAGAGAAAAAGCAGATCAGAAAATTTACTAATGAGATTATTGATTTAATGAGATTAATGATTAATGAGATTAATTTACTAATGAGATTATTTAAGCAGATCATAAATCCCCACCCGTCATGCATGAAATCATGCAGAAGTTCCATGGTGTTAGTTTTATTCCAGTGACTGATCTTGCAAATGCCTACTGGGAAATACCTTTGCACAGAGAATCCCGAAAACATACAGCATTTCTGCATGGTTAATAGATGTATCAATTTAGTCGTATACCAATCGCTATCAAAACTGCGTGTTCGGCTCTTATGAGGGCACTAAGTTTTAGCCTTGAGAAATCAATTTACGGATTCTCTGACTCTTTATATTGATGATTTTTAATAGCTACTCTCGGTTCGCTGTTCGATCATTTTAATAAACGAACAGAAATATTTTAAATATTACAAAAACAGAATTTTACGCTAAAATTAGAAAAATCACTAGTACGTTTTCTTGGGCACGAGCTTTCAAAAAAGGAGTGCTGCGACCTCAAGATCGTTCACATTTAATTCGGAATTTTCCCGTTTCTTGTGATCGTACTGAACTACATCAATTCGTTGCAGTATATACGTATTATCGGAAATTCAGTGTTTTTCATTATAATTATTTTTTATTTTTTATTCATTATAATTATTTATTTGTCATTATAATTATGTGGATCCTTTCCGGGAATCATTGTGCGAGTCGAATTACTGGATTTGGACCCCTGATCCTCCGCGTGCAAAATTTTAGCGATTGTATAATGGTCAGTCATATCCTTCCAAACGCCGCTTTTTAATTATAAACCGATGCCTCCAACCTCGGAACTAGTGAATTTTTCTACCAGGTTTCTAAAGAAAATAATCACCATGTTATTTAATTATTCAGTAGGTGTCTAAATGCAGCCGAGCTTAATTATACAACCACTGAGAGAGAACTTTTAGCAAATCATCTACGCGATCATTAAATTGTGGATACATTTACTTGGTAGACAATTTGAGATTATTACCGATCATAAGGGTTTCACCTTTCTAAATACAACTCTGTATCTAAATTCGCATTTAATTCGCTGGAGTACTGTTTCACAATAGTACGATTTTATCATTAAATATATTACCGGTCGTGAAAATATCATGTTGATTCTTTTTTTTAATCCAAGGAGAGGATTCGAAAAAATTGAGCCAGCTGAAATGTCCGTACACTGTCTCGCGTTTTATATTTCGAAAAAATCACGAGATATTCATTGCCCATCCATCGACATAGAAAAAGAATTACGGAGGGATTTCAAAGAACTTGAATTCAAACAAAGGCACGACTCCGATCTTCAATATATTAGGGCAAAATCTAAGTCAGATCGGTTTAAAAATTATTATAATGACCATAAAGAAATCCTATTTCATTTTGATAACAAGCGGCCGACGTGGCAAATCGGCATTCAAATGTCGCTACAGCCAAAGTTTCTCGATCACATCCATTCGAAACTGGATCACCCCGGCTTTTATAAAACAATAATGTACGTTTGTCAATTTTATTTGTGGTTCTCAATGAATAACGAAATTAAGTAGTTCGTTCTCTCTTGCGAGCTATGTTAGAAATTTAAGAGATCTAACACGGCGATGGAGGGTGAATTTCGTTTGGTCAGTTCCGAAAAGCCCGGAGACCTCGTCAAGGTCGATTTTTATGGCCCGTTACCTCATTTAGTGAAAGGTATTCAATATGTTTTTATTTTATTGGACGCTTCTTCTAAAGATGTCAAAATATATCAGATTCAGAAAGCCACCTCAGCGACTGACGTAGGGAAGCTGTTCAATTCATATACCAGAAATGGTTAAGCCACACTGGATTCTTGCTGATAATGAAACAAAGTTCACTCTTTATGTGTGAGCTGATAAATTCCGTGAATCTGGAATTCAGGCAGCTTACACTTCAGTTTGGCACCCGCAAAGTAATCTAACTGAACGCATTATGAGTGAATTAGGCCGACTATTTTAGGACACTGAGTTCGGAATCACATGCGGTTTGGGCGAAACATATTTCTGGCAGCAAATTCTTACTTATTCAAAAATGTTTTCACTCATATTTTGGCCCAAATTAAATACCTAAATCTTATGATAATAATTCATACAAAATGATTCATCTTAGGAACTTGAAACCATTAACGGACATTTTAACCGATGAAATTTAAAAAAATATATTCAAAGGTGGTACTAGTGATTTATTTGAGTAGAGTATCGAGATCCATAGGCGAAAATTTAGGCAAATATGACGACTGAAAATAAATTACCGTTAGCACTGAGATATTGTACTCTACGTGGTTAAACATCGCGATGTGTACGTTTAAATCTTATATAACTAGAACATATTATTTGTAAGCCTAACAAGAGCTGTTTTTAACAGACTTGTTAAGAATTATGTATAGTATCTTACTTGATACTGATTTTGACGTCTGGTATGTTTGATGAATTCATATAACGTAATGCACCTAAAGGGGCATGATGTAATGAAAATAAACATTTTTAATGTTCGCGACAAATGACCAATACTTACAAAGCCTTCTTGTACATATCAGCGCTAAGTAGAGAAAGCGGAGTTTGTCAGACGACATATCGCAATATAAAGTCAAATGTAACAGAATTGTTACCATAACGCTCACCGCCGACTGCTTGTCGTCTCCCACCTATCTTAATGCTTTTCCATCATGCCTAGTTATCTATGCTTCACCATTCCTCTCTAATCGTCGCCGTCCAGGACGTCTCCGAACTTTACCTACACCAGCTATCCCTCCGCATAAATATTCTCCACCTTAAGCTCAACGGGTCTTATAAAGACCACTTTTCCGTCCATGAGGACGTTTCCCCACGTCAACCGGTCTTCACCATCAGCTGGCAACCTACGATCTGTAAGCCAATACATGTTTACTTGCTTAAATACTGGTCTAATGTTACTGTATTTAACCTTTTATTTCCTGCACCCTAATCCAGTGTCTCCAGAACGTGGAATTTTTCGGCCTCCACCACTCTGCCATATGGGAGAAATACATTCAAACGCAGCGTGTCAGTGAGTCGGCTCTGCTACGTGTTGCGTAGGCCAGCCTCTTGTAGAGCCGAAAATGCACGAGCATAAACCCGACCTCGCGACTGGTTTTCGGTGGCTAACTCGCTAATCTGGCTTTTAGAAGGAGTTTTTAGGTAAAATGAATCTTTCAGGGTGTCAAGAGAATGAAACTATCTTCTTAGGAAAAACTGAAATGATTGTTTTATATAAATAAATCTAAAAGAAAGTTGAAAAAAGATTACGAAACATTTTTGATTATTCATAATGGGGAATTATTTTGACCAACTTATTTTTTATTATTTCCTAAAAATTTTTAAAAGTACGTATAATATTTTTTTAAGTGTATGTGCTTAAAAAAAACCTTCAAATTTGAGTAAATTTAAGAGCTTTTAGAAATTTTGAAAAGATTAAAAAATAATTAAAACTTGTAAAGATTTTACAAGAATTTTGTAAAGTTTCAC
>JAAAKG020170969.1:0-27460 GCA_010014905.2 Druon quercuslanigerum | reverse complement strand
TCTCTCTCTCTCTCTCTCTCTCTCTCTCTCTCTCTCTCTCTCTCTCTCTCTCTCTCTCTCTCTCTCTCTCTCTCACGATATAGCTCTAAAGTTCGAATAGCGACTGTAAAGTAGAAAAGTGTTGTCCTTATTGTTAAAATATTTATTATAGCGTCTTCCTCTTCCTTAGTGATGAAACCTTAATTCAATCCCAAGAGATACAACTCAACAAAGTTTAAATCAACACCTGCCCTTAATCTTATAACGCCAATTTTCTTGACTACTCCTTCTTCCCGAATTTTGTCACCGTCTTAGTTGCATAGATGTTTTAGTGGCAATTAGGATTCCGGAAATTGCGCCATATTACGAAGAAAGTTTCTTTACCAAGTTCCGTATCGACCCTTCCCATCCTCCAGCCTGCCGATTTTGAAGGCATTCCATCTCATTCCGGATGATTCCTTATGTATGCAAACTTGTACGTTCCTCCCATACAGATTATATATCAACGTGTCCAAATGAGCAGGTGCTATCTCGATAAGATAAAATAATATAATATGAATAAAAAATTTAGACCTCAGATGGTTAAGTATGGAAGCATAAAAATCCCATATAAATAGTATTGGGAACTCCAACACCCTCTGAAGTATGGAACCTTTCTATTTGATTCTGTTCGGATATAGCATCTTTTCATTTCGTCAAGTTCATTTTACCTTCTTTTCTTCCATCTGGAGATAAAGACAAATCAATTGCTTTATATCAACGTCGGTTCAATGTTCTTTTTATTCCGTTTTTTTTTTCAATTTTCTTTTAATATTGCAAATTTAATATTACTCAAACCAGATTCCTTGATTCAATTGAACTCTTATGAATAGAACTTCAAGCATTGAATTTGATATCCCTCTGTATACATCTTGCGCAACAGCTGGTTTCAATTTTTGTACTTTCATGCACGTTGCATAAAATATGAATAACTTGCTTTACTATCCAGTAATTTGAAATTTTTTATGTACTTCGATACAATGGAAGTATCACATTTGAAAAAATATTTTATGTTTTATGTATGTCACTGTAATGTACTGCAATTTGGTGTTTTATTAGGACAGTTGACTTTATATTGATTATTTTTATAGTTACGATTTGGTGTTTTGTTACGATTTGGTACTTTATGGATGTCCTCCATAAACTACGTTACCAATTAGTGAAATAAGGGAGGAGGGCGAACTAAAAAGCACATTATTAACATTAGATAACATTAAAAATTAGATTGTAAATCACTTTAATATTTAGGACTTCAAACTCTATCCTCTAATTCCCCTCTTTTCGTCCTTTTAGAATTTCTCTTTTCCCCTCTCTTATCAAAAAACTTCCCCCTTTTCTCTCTTAAATTCGAACTGAATTAATTAAAAAGTGTTGGTTACACATTCCACTATTCAGTTGAAAATTTATTTTTTTGCTTGAAAATTCATCTTTTTGTTTGAATACTTAATTTTACCATTTATAGAAAATTAGTCTTCTTGGTTGAAGATAACCTGTTGGGTTGAATATTGAACTGTTTTGTTAAAAATTTATTATCGCTGATGAAAAGTCATAATTTTAGTTAAAAATTCATCTCTTTGGTTGCAAATTTAACTCTTTGTTAGTAATTAATATTTTTTATTTTAAAATTGGTCTGATCTTTTTGAAAATTCAATTAATAGTTAAAAATGTATGTATTTTGTTGAAAAATCATCTTTTCTTCTTGAAAATTAAACAATTTTAACGGAATATAAATTATTTAGTTGAAAATGACACTTTTGTTTAGAAGTTAAACTATTTTATTAAAAATGAAAGTTTATTTAGATAGTTCGTCTTTTGGATTTCATATGCAACAATTTTGTTGCAAATTGGGGAAAATGTACGTTCTTGTTCAAAAATTAATATTTTTTGGCTGAAAATTTAACTTTTCCATTTCTGAAAAATTAAACTATTTGGTATAAATAATAAGTATGGTATTTCGTTGAAATTCATCTTTTTTGTTGAAATCTCATATTTTTGGTTAAAATTTCCACTATTTTATTACAAATTAAACTTCTTGTAGGAAAATATAACTAGTTATTAGGAAATTAATTTTTTATTAAAAAACATATTATTCGGTTAAAAATTCAACTAATTGCTTGAAAGTTGAACTACTTTGTTAAAAATAAAATTCTTTTAAGATTAACCTCTGGTTGAAAATTTAACTATTTTTGCTGAAATTCGTTTTTTTTTTGTATACAAATTCTATTTTTCGTGAAGATCTAACTATTCCATTTTTAATCAGAAGTTTATCTTTGCAATTTGAAAAAAAATTAATCTTTTTGATCAAGAATTCATCTTCTTGCTTAATTCAACTCTTGATAAAAATTTAAATTTTGCTGGCGAAATTTTTTTTGTCTCTTCAGAGACTAATTTCAAAACTCATCTTTCTGAATCAAGATTCAAGTGTTTGTTTAAAAATTCGTCATTTTTCTCTAAATTCAGTAGACTAAAAACTGTTTTCTTTTTTTAAATTTAATTTTGTAAACTAAAGAATTTAAAGAATAAACTTTTGGTTTGAAACCTTGTTTTTTATTTAAAACTTAAACAAGTTCATATAAAATTTATCTATTCTGATTGAAAATTCAACTTTTCAATTTAATTATAAACTTTTTTGTTTTAAAATTCTACCAATGGGTTGTAAGTGCATCTTCGTAGGTTGAGAATTCTACTATTTTGTAAGTCATCTTTTTTGTTAAAAAAATTTACCTATTTTTTAAATTTAAATCTCTTTAAAAAATTCGTCTTTTGACTTGAAAACTTAACTATTTGGTTGAAAGTTCAATTATTTGGTTAAAAACTCTTTTTTATCTTGAACGTTCAGCTATTTAGTTGTTAATGCAACTGTTGTGTTAAAAATTATTTTTTGCAGAAAACTCGTATTTTTGTGTTATGAATTGAACTCTTTTGACAAAAAGTCTTTTTAAGTTGAAAATTCAACCATTTTGAAATTTGAACTTTTTTATATTAAACTCAATATGATATTTATATCAATTTAATTTAAAAAGATCTTTTTTCATTAAAAACCACCCTTATTGCCCTGTTTTTAGAGAATTTCGAGTTACATTAGTTTTCTAGGGGGGGGGGGTCCTAATAAAAACAGGATCAATAGAGGGGGGTAGTCCCAATTGGTAACGTATTTTATGGATGGCCTCTTATCGGCTTTAGTTTATTTTGTTACGATTTGGTTTATAATAAACACTTTTTCAATAATTCCAGACGCATACACATCCGGCGAGTTGGTCTACGAGTGGCAAGAAGGCTCATCCGTCAATTTTCTTCCCGGTATGGTACTATCTCAATTTGACTTGATGGGCTCACCTTACCGAAACCTAACATTCGTGCGTCGAGAGGGAGAATTTTCAGTCCTTCAAGTGTCCTTTAATCTTCAAAGGCATACTGGCTACTTCCTTATTCAGGTATAAAGTACCAAAAGAGTCCAAGCTTCTGTATTAGTCATCATGTATCAATTAGCATCCTTTTTAATCTTTGATTCCAGGTTTACGTTCCCTGTGTGCTAATCGTCGTTCTAAGTTGGGTGTCCTTCTGGATCCATAGAGAAGCGACAAGCGACCGAGTTGGGCTAGGTAAATAGAATTAGTTAAAATGAAACCAATAGAAATGTGCCTATTAATATTCTTATGAACCAGTTTTGTAACTTTGAAGCTTCCACAGCTTCTCCAAATTAGTTATTCAATTAAGTTCCCTCTACTTTGGACTTAAAATGAATTACCAATAATGAAGGAAATTTATGTAAATTGAATACAGGAATCACAACGGTTCTCACACTTTCAACAATAAGTCTTGACGCCAGAACAGATCTTCCGAAAGTTAAATATGCTACAGCCCTCGATTGGTTTTTGCTTGCTTGCTTTTTCTACTGCATCGCTACTCTTTTGGAATTCGCGGGAGTACATTACTTTACGAAGGTAACTTAAAGAAAGTAATTATAAATAGTATACATATTATATTTTATGCAAATATAAGATATCAAAACTTGACACTATAAGGATATTTGTTGGGATATACGGGCCCACCAGGGCACTCCTATGGGTGAGTGCTCCGAATTTGGCTCCCTAACTGTACTGCGCATGTGCTAGATCGGCAATCTCATTAGCTATAAATGGCGCGCTTTTTTTAAATTACTGATTATGCACATCAATTTTTTATAATGAATAATTATTGTAGAATTATTCAAATTAATTTCCAGATCAAAAAATAGTCCTTCAGAGTAAAAGGCAAATTATTTAATTATTTGGATTTACTTTTCATAAATGAATTATCGCTTTTAAATTCAAAGGAAGAAATACCTTCTTTCACACATGTAAATTTTAAATAATTCATAATATTCTTTTTAATCTGTAATTGTTATATAATGTAAAAAATTAATTTGCATATTTAATAATTTCAAATAAGCGCGCGAATAATACCGAAGGATGCTACCGGTTTAACGCAGGCGCTCGTTAGGAGGCGCCACCGAACTAACATAAACGGCCGCTTAATTCGAACTCAAATTAAGAAAGGTATAGATTTTTAAAGAAAATTATAAAAAAGGAGTGAAACAAAATATGAAAGGTGGACTATAGTTGAATAAAAAGATGAACTGCAAAGTCCGAAAGTATCATTAAAGAAGAAACGAAAGGTTAGGTACGAAGGTAAATCTTATCTAAAAAGCTGGTAAGGTAGATTGTTTACTGCTGTTTAAAACTTACCTCTCTAACAAACCTTTATTTTTCCTTTTCAGTAATACTTTTCGACTTTGCATTTCAACTTATCATTAAACTAGTTATATCATACAGTCGATACACACTATAAGTACACTGGGAATCCCATTTAGGTAAATCCCATTTAAGTAGTTCCCAGAATGTCAGTTTTCAGCATTTTGCTGATGCGGGGACCGCGGAACGAAGAGACAGGCGGTGCTGAATCATGCGTGACCAACAGTAATATAGCGACAAAGCGGTCTGTATCTTCAGCGCGTTCCCTCGATTTATGCTGAAGGTCACCGCCATCCCTGCTCGAAAAAGTTCTTATATCGAGAGTTGAGTGTATATAGAACGTTTCCTGATGATAACTTTGAAAAAAGTTTCCGAATTTTTCGAAAGATGCCCCTGTGACGATACAATTCGTTTTTTCGCCTGAATGCAAAATGAATAAATAGAATCTAATAAGAAAATTCAACTATTTTTGGTTAAAATGTTTACTATTATTTTTTTTAGGAATTAGTTTGGTTAGAAATTCTACCATTTGGTTGAAAATTTAATTATTCCGTTAAAAATTCCACTGTTTGATTGTTAATTATTCTTTTTTTTGGCTTAGGATTCAACTATATAGTTGAAAATTCATCTTTTTTAGTTAAATTAAACTGTTTTTTGTTTCTTATTTTTTTTTAAATATCAATTATTACATGTTTGGTTGAAAATTCATAATGTCGGGTTGGAAATTGAACTATTTTGTAAAAAGTTGGTCTTTTGGGATTGAGAATTCAATAATTTGGTAAAAAATTAAACTATTCTTTTTTACAAAAATAGTTTTTTTATTAAAAATGTTTTTTTTTGTTTAAAAATTCTATTGGTTGGTTTTTAAGTTGAATTACTTTGTTAAAATTTTTGGTTAAAATGTAACGTTTTTTCGAAAATGCAACTATTTGGTTCTTAGTTAATCTTTTTTGGTTCAGGATTCAACTATTTTGTTGAAAGTTTTTTTTTTAATTACACAGTTTATTATTTTTTATTAGATTTCTTTAAGAGCAATTATGACATGTTTGGTTCAGAATTAAATTTTGTTGTTGAAAAATCAACTACTTGGTTTGGCTTAAAAATTGAATAATTTGGTAACAATTTAAACTATTCAATTTTGGAAAATCAGTGTTACTGCTTAAAAAATCATATTTTGGGTAAACATTTAACTATTATACTGAAAACTCGCCTGTTTGGTATACAAATTTTTTTTTGTTTAAAAATCTTTATTTTTTGTTATTTTTTTTAACATCTTTGGTTGACAATTCAACTTTTTATTCAAAATTCCTTTTCTTTATGTTAAGCTCTAATTTTGTTTATGCAAATTTAAGTATTCCATTATTTCTTGGAACTTGATTATTTTTTAGTTAAAAATTAGGCTGTTCGATTTGATTGGTTGGAAATTCATTTACTTTTTTTAAAAATTAATTTCGTAAACTGAAAATTTGAGGATATTATTTTTGGTTCGAAAAATATCTTTCATGGTTAACAATTCAACTATTGAGTTTAAATTATTCTTCCTCGTTTGAAAATTTATTTATTTGGTTCTGAATTAAACTATTCTGTCAAGAATTTGTTTTTAATTTAACTGATTAAAAATTCATTTTTTGTTTGAAATTAATTTTTTTAATTGAAACTTTGACGATTCCATTTTTGTCTCAAAAGTCAACTATTTGGTGAAAATTTTAACTATTTTGTGGAGGGAATAATTATTTTGTTGAAAAATAACTTTTTTCCTGAAAATTTATATTTCTGGGTTGTAAGTTCAATTATTTTATAAAAATGTCGTCTTGTTGAAAATGCATCTTTTACAATTTCTTCCTATAGAATTAAAGATTAATCTTTTTGGTTAAAAATTCAACTATTTGTGTAACATCTTATATTTCTTAGTTCAAAATGAATATTTTAGATGAAAATTGGTCTTTCTGGGTTAAAAATTCATCTCCTTTGGTTTTAGGAATGGAAAGCGTTTCATATTACACAGTAACCTGGATTTAAGAGCGGGTTCTAGCATGGCTTGCAGTGGCCTTGATCCTAAATCTAATTTTTCTAATTCCAAGTTCAGTGTAATTATTTCCCTATTTTCGTAAAAAAAAAAATCTCCCTATCTTCCACGTTCTGAGAGAATTTTGGGCTAACTGAGGGGGGATAATATTTCAAAAATAGCCTTCATTTAGTAAATTATTTTATGGACAGCCCCTTGCCCAATCAAAGCTACCAGATTCTTTGAATTAAATATATTTTCAATTCGCTCCTACACTTAAAGACATTTTTTTCCTGTGTACGGGATAACTTTCGTTTTCCGATTTCTCCATTTCCCTTAGATTACCCATTACCCAGAAATCCAAAACATACATGGCCCGATTGCTGATTTCCTTAATAGGTGGCAGATCCTCGAGCAGAGGAAAATTAATTAACTTTGCGTCTAGGTTGGTAGCGGCGAAATCCCGCTGGATGAAGAAGAGTGGGAGGATTGGGAGAAGGAAACCAACGGGGTTTGCGATACATTTTGTACAATCTCAGCGTGCAGCCCCCAAGCCGTCCATCCAGAAAGCAATGCCTCCAGAAGACGAAATTCGCTACTCTGCACAATTTACAACGTAAGCATCTATAGGTATTATTTCTTGACGTTCTTGTGTAAGTGTTTCATTAAAACAAAATCCCTGCCTCGTGCAAAGTTAAGCCCGATTTACTCTGCTGTTCATTAGTCGCGGTCCATTAAATTTATAGTTTTGCTGACCGCCACTTGAAAGTACTAGATAACTTCCGACGAGGAAAAAATAGGTTGAGAGCATCTCGCGAAATTCAGGGAACACTCGATTTTTAGTGGGGTTGGGGAGTTTAAATAAAAGTAGAAAATTAAAATGTACAGTAAAACTCTTCTATAGCGCCGGTTTTGGGAATGGCTGTGGGTGCGTACAAACCTTTAAGAGCTCGCTCCGCTTTTGTTTGTTCGCGCCTGAGTGACAACTGGAGACCCCGCGCACCCCGCGCAGCTCCTGTTAAGCCTACCTGCGGCGCGGCGTCAATTCTCGGAAGAACTATAGAAGGGAGGGCTATTAAAGGGGCTCTCTGCATTTAATCAAATTTGAATGCGTTTTTATTTTAACTTTAAAAAATAGAGCCTCTATACGTTTTATTTAAAACTTCATCTAATGATAAACACCACATTGTGCGAGAACATTAAAATGTATTAAATCCAATTTTTATTTTAAACGGGAGTTTTTACTTTACCTTTAAAAATTAAAGCCACAATGAAACTCGTAACGGCTTTAATTGATGGATCTCTATATTTTTTATTTTACATTAAATTTTCATCGTGATGACTTTGCAATTTATTTAATAAGAAATACCTTGTTGTGCGAAAAGATTAAAACACATTTAAATATTTTCTCAATTTGAAGAGGAACTTTCACTTTAATTTTAAAAATTAGAATTTGTAACGACTTTGAACTTTATTTCACGATAAAGGTAAAAAAGAAAATTCATGTCTTCGTTTAAAAATTGAAATATTTCGTAAACATTGTTTTTTTTTTTAAATTAGTGCTTTAAACGAAAAATTAAAAAATTTGATTTTTTGTATAGGATCCATCGGGATTACAAGGATCAAGACGTTCTACCCCAGTTTCAGTGAGTAGTAAACCCTCGACTATGGAAAGACAAACACAGACGGAGTTCCGTTTGCCCAAATGGCGGCAGTTTCTTCATTGCCTTGCAGGGGATGATGCATTTAGGTAAATATTTCTGTACTTTTAAAATTTATTATTTTAATTTTTTAATTTTATTTTTATTATTTTTATTTATTTATATTTATGTTTTATGTTAAAAATCCGTTTGTTTAAAAATTGTGTGTTTGTTTAAAATCTGTTTGGTTACGACACTACCTGATTATGACTTTTAGTGGCTATTTTCAGATTCTTTATTATTATTATTTTTTTCTTTTTCCATGGGGTAATTATAGATCAACATTCAAAAATTTGAAAGATCGTGACATCCTCAACAATAAGGAAATATATTAAATTTTTTTGAACTATCTTTAGAGTCTTCTTAAGGTATCCTACGAATTGTTCTTTGAACAAAAAATTCTCTTTCGAAGTTATTAAATTTACACTCGCGGTGGGGTAATTATAGATCAACACTCGCGAATTTGAAGGATCGCGGCTTCGTCAAAAATCAGAAAATGTATCTCATTTTTTGGTAACATCTTGAAAATCTTCTAAAGTTGTCTTGCAACTGTTATTTAAACAAAAAATTCTCTTTCGAAGTTATTAAACTTACACTCACGGTGGGGTAATTATAGATCAACACTCGCGAATTTGAAGGATCGTGACTTCATCAGAAATCAGAAAATGTATCTAATTTGTTGGTAACATCTGAAAAATCTTCTAAAGATGTCTTGCAACTGTTAGTTAAACAAAAAATTCTCTTTCCAAGTTATTAAATTTATACCATTCTGAATGCAATTCCTTGTCATCTTCGATCGCTTCGTTTATCGAGCGAAGTTTGAGCAAATATAAACTTCCTATGCAAAAGTTGTTCAGAAAACTATAAGGAAGTTTTCTGTGAAAAGGTTTTTTTAAAAATCCAAATAGGTCAAAAACTGTTCATGCAAAACTTGGAGCGCGCGAACTAAACTCTTGTAGGCGACAGGCATACGGGCGGACTCAAATGTACCTACGCAGGTGAATAATGCGAAAGTTCAGAACAATATGAAAAGTATAGAATTATAATATATTCAAAGAGCTTGAATACTGAAGTGCGTTTTCTAGCACGAGAAGTACCCTGTGATTCTTCTTCCATTTCGAAAAAAAAGAGAATTCCTTTCACGATGAATTTCTCGAAATATTATTTAACTCGCGGAACGATGTGAATATTGTGGTATCAAAAAGCACAATGATCTATTTAATTCTATAGAAACTGCAACGATTATGATACTATAAGAGCTAAAACGACATTTGAAGGTCATCTAATATAACTCCAGGTATTCCTTTGTTTATATTTTTATTCCTTCTCTACCTGTAGTGCGAGTGGTTCCGTCCGTTTAATACACATGGATTATTACGAATCGCGCGCTCCAAGTTTTACATTCGCAATTATTTACCTATTCCGTTTTTTGAAAAAAGGTTTTTACAGAAAACTTCCTTATAGTTTTCTGAACAACTTCTATACAGAAAGTTTATATTTGCTCAAACTTTGCTCGATAAACGAAGCGATGGAAGATTATTAGGAGTTGAATTCGGAATGGCCTAGAAAACAATTCTTTATTTTGTTATGAATAATTATATACACTTTTCGCTCATATCATCGTTCTAAGGATACTTTGGAGAGTATTGTCTCCAAATTTCATCCAAAATTCCCAAAAACTGTAGATGTGACGACGAGCGAGAGACCAAAAATAATTTTTCAGAAAAACTCAAAAAAAAGCATGATGTAGTGAAGTTCGTTAAATGTGGAGAGTAGGGCAACTTAAGAAAATTATGGGAAATGAGGGGAGGGAAAGATTAGTTGGTTGTGGAGTGGAAGTGAGAGATAATGCGAGAGGAGTAGAAGCAAGCAGGGGAAGAAGTGGTGCTAAAGGGAGCGGCAGTAGGGAGTATGAGGAGACAGTGGAGGGTATGAGGAGAAGCAGGGGAAAAGGGTGGGAGGAAAGTAGGGGAAGTGAGAGGAGGGGAAGTTCAGTTGGTTGTGGAGTGGAAGTGAGAGGTTCTGCGAGAGAAGTAGAAGAAAGTAGGGGAAGAAGTTATGCTACAGGGAGGGGCAGTAGGGAGTGTGAGGAGACAGTCGAGGGTATGAGAGAAAAGGGTGGAAGGAAAGTAGGGGAAGTGAGGGGAGGGAAAGTTCAGTTGGTTGTGAAGTGGAAGTGAGAGGTAATGCGAGGGGAGTAGAAGGAAGTAGGGAAAGAAGTCGTGCTAAAGTGGAGGTAAGTAGGAGAGGAAGTGAGCGAAAAAGAGGAGTCGAGAAGTAAAGGAAATGGTGGGAAATGAGGGGGTTAGAAGTAGGGGTAGTGAGGGGGAATATAAGAAAAAAAGTATAAAAGTAAGAAAAATTAGGAAAAGGGAAATGGTAAAACCGACAGTGACGAGACGTAGAACACGATACCAGTGCGGCATTTTTTCTTTATGTAAAATTACAATACAAGACAAAATATTGTATATTAATTTTGCCTCGACTTCGCCTCGAATCTGTTACGCCTCGGCTTCGCCTCGAATCCATTAGGCCTCGGCTTCGCCTCGAATTAATTTATCATTTATGTTAAATAATAAACCAATCTCTCTTATTTTGGAATGAATGAAATATTTTATTTTCAGGCGTCGGAGGCAGAGGGAAGCAGCCATTGAGATTCGAAAACATGGAAAGAGAATCGAGAGGCACATAAATAGCGTTTCCCACATCGATAGGGTGGCTCGAGTTGTATTTCCGGCATCCTTCACTTTTTTGAATGTTTGTTACTGGGTCGTTTATGTCACCTACCAGCAAGAATTCAAGTGGCAAGATCCACCGATTGGAACGACGTCACACTGATAAAAATATATATATGATTTTCAGAAAATCGTGAAAGGAAATTCAGTCTGATAATAAAAAATAATAATAATAATAAAAATACAAATTAAATTATATCTATCTATATTTTTTATTATAGAAAACCCCAAGTTGTTTTTTACTTTTTGTTACTAATGTTCAATAGGATAGACCAAATTTTTTTTAGATTTTTTATGCATAACGACCCTAAATTTGTACGAATCAACGAAAAAAATTTAATTATACTAAGAAATAATATGTAATTCAACTTAACAAAAAATAATTGTTTAAACCATTTTTTTATTTTATCTTGAAATGATGCTAGAAAGTTGTGTTTTTTCTGAAATAATTAATGCGAGTTAACAAACATAAATATTTTTAAAAAATCTCTCATTGTTTATAACTATTTTTTTTGTTTTTGAAATATTCTTAAGTTTAAAATTATATTTGAAATTTTTTTGAACATGCAGTTATTTTTCTAACTTCCAAATATTTTTTTTAACTTGCACATACATTTTTAAATGATAACAAAATAAAAATTCATGAAAAATTTTTCGAGGAATCTTACCACATTTTTTTATTTTGTTCAAACCGTTCAAAATCTTTGAACAGCTTTTAGACTTTTTTCACAAAATCTTCAAAAATCTACAACTTGTTTGAAATTTTTTATAATATTTTTAAAAAAGCTCATAAATTTATAAATATCTTTTAAGTTTATTAAAAATGTTTCTACTTTTTTATTAAACTCGCAAAATAACAAAATAAATTATTTAAATCTTCAAGATTCTTTTTTTAAATAATTTTCTAAATCTTTTTTCGACTGTAATTATTTATTGAAATTATTTGCTTTTCTTTGACTTTTTGGTTAGAAACAAATTATGAATATTAATATTAGTTTAAAATATCTCAAACATATGCTTTATTTAAAAAAAATATGTTCATAAAAAAGAAAAGGTTATTTAAATAATTATTCTCGCTAATGTTTATCTTTGTTTGTTAATAGCTAAAAAGCGAACAAAAAAATGGAGAGTGAAACCGCAACTTTATAGTAATTAACAAGAGAAGATATTTTACAATAAATTTCTTATATTAAAATAATTTTTTTAAACAATTGGATAAAAAGTTAAAAATTTCAAAAAAAAAATCCGAATCTATCTAGCAATACTATAGAAAAAAAAAGTTTAACAAAATAATAATTTGTTTAAACAATTATTTTTTCCAAATTTAATTTATTGTGACCTCAAACTAAATAAAAAGCAAGTAATTGAATCTTCAAAAAAAAACTGACTTTTTAATAAATTGGTTTCATTTTAAGCAAAATTATTAAAATTGTAACCAAATAGTTGAATTTTTAAACAAAAAAACGTCTTTTAAAAAAAAAATTTTAAATAAAATAGTTAAATTTTTAACAAAATAATTACATTTTCAACCAAATAGGTGTTTTATTGAATAAATGGTTTAATTTTAAAAAAGGTTGCATTTTTACAAAAAAAAAATTATTTTTAATAAAATGTTTTAATTTTTAACAACATAATTAAATTTCGAACAAAATAGTTGAATTTTCAGCAAAATAGGTACATTTTTAAACAGTTAGTTCAATTTGCGAAAAAAATAGTTTAATTTTTAACAAAATATTCAATATTTAATAAAATTGTTTAATTTTTAGCGAAATACTTTAATTTTTAACGAAATAATTCAACTTTTCAGCAAATAGTTTAATTTTGAACAAAACAGTTTGATTCTTAACAAAATAGTTAAATGTTCAACTAAATAATAAAATTTCCAACAAAAAAGAATTATTTTTTAACCAAATAATTTATTTGTTAACAAAATAGTTCAATTTGTAACCAATAGTTTAATTTTAAAACAAAAAGCTGCCGCATTAAAAAATAGTTGATTTTTTAACAAAATACTTAAATTTATAACAAATGAATGAAATTTAAAACTAAATAGTTGAATTTTCAACATAATGTTTCAATTTTTAGCCGAATAATTATATTTTTATGAAAAAATTCAAGTTTCGAATAGTCGAGTTTTTAATAAAATAATTATATTTTCAATCAAATAGGTGTTTTATTAATTTTAATTTTAAAAAAGCTTTCATTTTTACCAACAAAATTAATTTTTAATAAAATGTTTTCATTTTAAACAACATAATAAAATTTAAAACCAAATAGTTAAATTTTTAAATACAAGGCTAAATTTTTAATGAAATAGTTCAATTTTCAAAAATAACAGTTGAATTTTTAACCAAATAGTTGAAGGTTTAACAGAATAGTTAATTTTTTTTTAAATATTTTAATTGCCAAAAAAAGAATTATATTTATAGTAAAATATTTTAATTTTTAACCAACTAGTTGAATTTCCAAACAAAAAGCTTCCTTATTAAAAAAATAATACTTATATATATTTAACCAAATAGGTGTTTTATTAACTAAATAGTTTAATTTTAAAAAAGGTTTTTTTAAATTTTTTAATTTTTATTTAATTATTTTATTTTAAGTTGAAATATTTGTTTATGCATTTAACTATTTTTTTAAATTAACTATTTGGTTTCAAATTTAATTATGTTTTTAAAAATTTAAACATTTTTTTAAAAATTAATTTTTTGGTAAAAATGCAACCTTTTTAAAAATTAAACTATTTTGTTCAAAATTCAACTATTTGGTTTCAAATTTAATTATGTTGTTCAAAATTACAACATTTTATTAAAAAGTTTTTTTTTTTTGTAAAAATGCAAACTTCTTTTAACTTAAACTAGTTTGTTAATAAAACACCTATTTGGTTGAAAATATAATTATTTTGTTAAAAATTCTACTTTTTTTTGTTGAAACTTTATGTATTTTGTTAAAAAAATAACTATTTTTTAAACACGATAGCTTTTTATTTTAAAATTGAACTATTTTGTTTCAAATTGAACTAATTTGTTAAAAATTGAGTATTTTGTTAAAAATTAAACTGTTTTTTTTTATTTGAACTAATTGTTTAAAAATGTACCTATTTTGTTGAAAATTTAACTATTTAGTTACAGATTTAACTATTATATTTGAAAGTTAAACTATTTCATTAAAATTTTAATTATTTTATTTTGAATTGAAATATTTGTTTATACATTAAACTATTTTTTTGAAGCTTCAAATATTACAACATTTTATTAAAAATTAATTTTTTTGTAAAAATGCAACCTTATTTAAAATTAAACTATTTTGCTAAAACAACACCGATTTAGTTGAATATATAAGTATTTTGTTAAAAAATGTCCTTTTTTTTTTTTGAAACTTTATTTATTTAAAATTTCATTAATATGTTATGAATTTAATTATTTTCTTAAAAAATCAACAATTTTTTTTAATGACAGCTTTTTGTTGTGAAATTAATTATTTTATTTTAAATTGATTAATTTTTTGAAAATTCAAATATTTGTTAAAAAAATTTAGCCTTTTATTTGAAAATCCATCTAGTTGGTTTCAAAATTATCTATTTTTTGAAGCTTTAACTATTTGGTTAAAAATTTAATTATTTTTTTGGCAATTTATATATTTAAAAAAAATTAACTATTCTGTTAAATCTTTAAATATTTGGTTGAAAATGCAACTATTATTTTTGCTAATTGAACTAATTCATTAAAAATTCAATTATTTTATTTTAAATTGAAATATTTGTTTATTTTAACTATTTTTTTGAAAATTCAACTATTTAGTTTCTAATTTAATTATGTTGTTTAAAATTACAACATTTTATTAAAATGTTTTTTTTTTGTTGGTTGAAACTTTATTTATTTTAAATTTCATAAATTTAATTATTTTCTTAAAAAATCAAAAATTTTTTTTAAAATGACAGCTTTTTGTTGTGAAATTAAACTATTTGTTTACAAATTGAACTATTTCATTAAAAGTTTAATTATTTTATTTCAAATTGATTAATTTTTTGAAAATTCAAATATTTGTTAAAAAAATTTAGCCTTTTATTTGAAAATCCATCTAGTTGGTTTCAAAATTATCTATTTTTTGAAGCTTTAACTATTTGGTTAAAAATTTAATTATTTTTTTGGCAATTTATATATTTAAAAAAAATTAACTATTCTGTTAAATCTTTAAATATTTGCTTGAAAATGCAACTATTATTTTTGATAATTGAACTAATTCATTAAAAATTTAATTATTTTATTTTAAATTGAAATATTTGTTTATTTTAACTATTTTTTTGAAAATTCAACTATTTACTTTCTAATTTAATTATGTTGTTTAAAATTACAACAATTGATTAAAAACGTTTTTTTTTTATTTGTAAAAATGCAACCTTTTTTAAAATTAAACTATTTTGTTAAAAATTTAACTATTTTCTTAGAAATTCAATTTTTTGTGTGAAAAAAATGTTCCAAATAGCGTCACGTATTTTTCAAACGGCCCCTTAAAATATCTTTCATAATCCGAATCACAGAAACACAAAAGTTTTTTTTTTACTGGAACATGGATTCCAAAAAAACCGTCTTGTTTCTAAAATGGCCATCAGAGTGCGTACGAGTACAGTCCATAAAATTAGCGGGAGATTTGAATCGTGCGAGATGTCAACCTAGAAATGTTAACAAACTATCTTCATATTTGTTATGAAAGGCTTCTATTTTACCTATAATAGTATAAATTAATATTCTCAAGGATAATCTTAGGTAAAAAGTTTGTAACACGAAGTCGGTAATGTAGATTTCCTGGCATTTACGAAAGATTTGTGATTGCCAAAATGGCTGTCGAGTGTCGACTGACGACGACAGGGCCATGATATTTTCCCCGTCCGTGAGCTTTTTCTACCCTTTCAAAATAAACTAGTTTTCCCCCAAACTCGAAAAATTTAATCCATTCTCGGTTTATTTTTCGAGCTGTGTTGTGATTTAGTTGTGAAAGTTTGTGGAAATCGAGGCAAATATACAAGAGTATGGCGACGTCAGACATCAGCTGATTTTAAACCCGACCTCCGAATGCCACCCAGGAGGATATGATAATCGCTCAAATTCCACGGCGATCTTGCCGTTGATACTGGTAAGTCCTTTCTTTATATAATTCCAAAAATTCCTCTCTCAAAATTGCTATTCTATCTCCAATTTCTCACCACTCCCATTTCTAACCTCCAAATTTCGATCTTTGAGTTTCGTTTTTTTATTGTTTAAAAACGATGTTTGTTTTGCTACTTTGGGATCAAATGTATCTCTTTATAAAAAGGTTTTTATCGATTATTGAATTCTGAAGTGAGTCGTGTTAAAAATTAATGAAAATTACGAATTACAGATCGGTTTTCGTCGTTTTGTAACTTTTAAGTTTATGATTAGTTTTTTATTTTTAATATTATAGTGTTTGTTTTAGTATAATTTTTTGAAACTGAGAAAGGAAAGCCCCTATTGGTTCATTGTTTTTTTAAGGTTTTTAATTCGAGAATTTGTTCTTTGAAGATTTTAGTTTGTGTTTTTTTGTTGTTGATGACTTGATGATTTCCTTGTGTAAACAAAAGTGGAGTGAGAAAATTTAATCTTTGAGATTTGGATTACTCATCCAAATGGTTCTGAATGGACTTCATTCCGATTCTATTGTTGTTTCTTTTGAATGGAAGGTAATTTTCATTTGAGTGTCAATTTGCATTGTTGATATTCGTTTTTTGTTCATTCTGCTTCAATAATATTCATTCGTCGAATATTTATAACTAGCAAGTACAAATTCTCCATGGATTCTTATTTCCCAAATGTTAAGAATATAACGAATATTAAAATCCATAATAAATATTTCAGGTTGTCCTCTAAAAACAAAAAGAAATTTTATGTCTTTTCCCGGTTCACAAACATTTTTCTAGGTTAACAAAATTAAAAAATTTAAACTCTTAATCCTGAAGAATTTTTAATTTATATATTAATAAATATTTAACCAGGGTTTCAACCCTACTTTTAAAACCTAATATTGTTTGTATTGGGAATTTTTTCCAGAGCGTGCCGAATTTAATTTTTTGTATTGCAATATAAAATTTAATAACAATGATTCTTCATTTGTAAATTAGACCTATATTACGCAACGTATTTTAATTAATTTTTTTTTCTTTATAATTGTTGTTGTTTGAGTAGAAAATTTATCTTCAGGGTTCAAAATTATTTTTTTGTTGTTACAAATTTTATTATTACACATAAAGATTTATCATTTTAACTTAAAAAAAAATCTTTTTGGTTTGAAAATTAATTTTTTTTCAACTAAAAATTTTACTATACCACTTTTTGTTGAAAATTGTTCTTCCTTTGTTTGTAAATTCAATTCTGGTTTAAAATTTATTTCTTTCATTAAAAGATCTTCTTTTCTGATAGAAACTTAATCTGTTTGATTTAAAATTTAACTATTCTATTGAAAATTTATGTCTTTTGTTAAGAATGCAACATTTTTTTTGAAAATTATTCTTTGTTATATAAAATTAATATATTTTTTGGTTAAAATATCAGCTATTGCATTTTTTAAAACTTTTTTTCATTGAAAATTCATTATTTTATTGCAAAAGTCATCTTTTTGGTTCAAATTTAAATTGTTCTCGTTGAGAATTTATATTTTAAAGTTAAAAATTAAGCTTTTTTTTTAAAAAAAAAATCGTCTTTTTGGCTTCAACATTCACTTTTTTTTGTAAACAATGCAACTTCTTAGTTTAAAATTCATGTATTCAGTTGAATTATTTTTTTTTTTTTTTGTAAAAAGTTCATCTTTTTGGTTGAAAAATCGTATTCTTTGCTTAAAAATTCAACAATTTGGTTAAAGTTTTTTTCTGTCTACTTAAAATCTTTCTTGGCTGAAACTTCAACTCTATTTTGAAAATTAGTTTTTTTCGGTTTTGTATTCTTTTTATTTTTATTGAAAATGTAACTATTTCAATTAAATATCCCATCATTTTAGTTGAAAATGCATCTCTAGTTGAAAATGAATTTTTTAAAATAAAAAAAAAAATTTCAACTTAAAATTTAACTATTAATTTTTTGGCAGGCAATTTATCTTTTTTTGTTGAAAATTCTTCTTTTTTGATAGATATTAATCTCGTTTGTTATAAAAATAATTTTTGTTTGAATTTCACGATTTTTTATTTTACATTACAAATTTTTTAATATTTATAATAACTTCTTGGTTAACAGTTGAACTAATTTGTTAAAAATGCATTTTATCGTTAAATGATTCGTCATCTTAGTTGAAAATTCCTCTTCTTGATTGAAAATTTAATTATTATGTTGAAAATTCAACACTTTAGTTAAAAAATTATTCTTTTTGGTTGAAAATTTCTTAATTTAAAAGAAATTTCAACTTTGTGGCTGAAACAAATCTTTTTTGGTCGAGGATTCCCCCTTTTTTTTATAATCGTCTTGCTTTGAATTTTTTATTGAATTTAACTATGTATTTGTTTAAAATAAAAATATTTTTGGTTCATATATCAGCTATTACGTTTTTTTTTGATTATTCATTTTTTAATTAAAAATTCATCTATTTGTGATTGAAAAATGAGCTTTTTTGTTAAAAATGTACTTTTTGGTTGAAGATTCATTCTTTAATTAAAAAATTCATGTATTCGGTTGAAAATTTAAATCTTTTGTTGAATTTTTGTTGTTAAAAATAAATTTTTCACTACAAAATTTAATTATTTGGCTTTGAACATTATTATTTTTAACTGAAAATTTAACTATTCCTTTTTTTATTGAAAATATATCTTTTTTAGTAACAAATCCATCTATTCAATTAGTCGTTTTATCACAAATCTTTTAAAATGTTCTCTTAAAATAATTTTCCCATATGAAAAATCATTTTCAATTTTTTTACTTCATTTAAACTATTTGAAATCATTTTAAATTTGAAATTAATTTTGAATCTTTTCAAAACATAAAATCACTCAAATTTTTATATTCAAATAATAAGTACGATTTTCTAAAAATTGTTGGACAAAATCAATTAATTTTAAAAGATGTTTATAAGTTCTGAAAAAGTTACAAAAATATTCTAGATTCTTCAAGATTTCAAAACTTTTGAAAAAAGTTTAGACTAATTTAAATGAAAATAATTTTAATTATAATTTAAGAAGTGTTCAGTTAACAAAATTTAATTCTTAATGTTTCTAGCTTAAAATTGCTTCAAATAATGTAATTTTAGAAATTTTAAAGGTCATTGATTGATTGTATTTAGAACAGTGAAAATGTTAACGTTGATTTATATTTTTAGAACTGAATTTGAATCTTTGAACTCTATAGTTTATAAAAGTTAAAAATTCTATATTTCTCTGTTCATGTGCAATTAATATTAAAATGTTTTGATTGAAAAGTCTTAGTACCTAACTTTCATTTTATGCTTGTAAATTATTGAGCATTTGAATATGAAATTTTTTAATTTAAAAAGTTTTAGATTTCAATCTTAAATAATTTAAAATTCAGGAGTTCTACTTTGAGTGCTATCAATTTTAAAGCGCTTTTATATTTAATGTCTTTTATTCTTTGATTGCTTAAATTTCAGATATTAATATTAAATGCAACTGCTCAGGTTTTTAATTTTTTAATATATTTACTAAAAATAATATAATGCATGTAGAAAAATTAATTTTAAAATGAAGCTCTTCACATTATATTTAATTTAATTTAAAAAAATGTTTAAACAACCCATAGATTCCTCAAAAATGTTTAATAAAATTTTGAAGCTTTTCAAGGAAGTTTAAACTATTTTAAAATCATGGAATTTGATAAAATTTAGTTGATTTTAAAAGAATTTATTTATATGAAGTTAGGTATTTTATAGGATATTAAAATTTGTAAGAGATTTGGAATTCAGTCTGAATTTACTAGCTTTTTTACTTAATTTAATGGATTTTTTTTTAATTTAAAAAAATTCTGATTTCATTGATCCTAAGGATAAATTGATAAAATGATTTGCAATATTGTAACGTATTGTTTTTAAAATCCTTGGCAGTTTCGAAAGCTTTTGAAAATCTCAAAGAAGTGTAAAAGATTTTAAATAATGTAAATTATTTTTTTTTTTTAATTACAAAGAATTCTTTCATTGATTTCCGTAATCTAATGGGATTTTAAAAAATTTTAAATACTTGAGGGTATTTTTAAATATTCCAAGGCCAAATATCAAGTATTAAAGTTAAATAATCATCATTTTAGTTAAAAATTCATCTTTTAGATTAGAAATAAATTGGCTTTGTTGGAAAAAAAATCTTTTGTTGAAAATTAATTTTTTTTATGTAAGATTAATCATTTCAATTAAAAATTAATTTTTCTGGTTGAAAATTGTACTATTTGTTTGAAAACTTGTTTTTTCTTTTAATTAAAAGGATTTTTTTACCGAAAGTTTAAATATTTTCTGGAGATCCGTTTTTTATTTGTTAAGAATTAGATTCTTAATGGAAAACTCAATTATTCTATTCTTGGTTTGAAATTTTATCTTTTTTTTTTTTTGTTGAGAAAATTAAACTATTTGGTTGAAAATTGATATTTTATATTTAAAAATCAAAATATTTTTTTTATTTTGAAAATTCATAGGATTTGTGAAAAATTCGCCTTTTTGTAGAAAATTAATCTTATTGGTTGAAGATTGATCTTTTGGGTAGGTGTAAAATGCAACTATTCCAGTTGAACATTCATCATTTTAGTTAAAAATTCATCAGTTTGGTTGAAAGTTAATTTTTTCAATTAAAAATTCATTTATTTCCTTGAAAATTCACGTATTTTGTTTAAAAAAAAACGACTTTTTCATATAAATTCGACGTTATTGATTGAAAATTATTTTTTACTTGAAATTTAATCTTATTGTTTAAAAATTATTCTTCTTGGGTAAAAATCAAGTATTGAAGTTAAATAATCATCTTTTTAGTAAAAATTCATCTTTTAGGTTAAAAATAAATTTGCTTCGTTGAAAAATAAACTATTTTGTTAAAAATTATTTTTTTATGAACGATTCATCATTTTAATTAAAAATTCATTTTTTTGGGTATAAAAAGGATTTTTTTACCGAAAATTTAACTTTTTTGTGGAGATCCGTTTCGTAAGTTTAATTTTAAGTTTATGATATTTATTTATATTAAATATATTATAATAAGATAAATTTTGAACTAAACATTTACTAGTTGAATTTTCAGTTAACACAATTGCAATTAATTACAATTAATTTGCAACTAAATATATATATATTTTTTGAAACAAAAGTTTTTTTTAACTAAAATGAGCAGTCATCAGCTAAATAAATTAATTTTTAACCAAAAAATGATGTCTTAATAAAATAATTTATTTCATACACAAAAGATGTATTTTCTGCAAAAAAATATACAGTTTCAATTAAATGTAAAAAATTTAAACTAAAAAAGCTACAATTTAGAAACTAACACTAGAATAATTCAATTTGCAGTTAGAAAAGTAAAATTGAAACAACAAAAAACAAGTTTATAGACAAATTAATTTTTTAAACTAAAAGTATACATTTTTAATCAAAAATAGAATAGTTACATCTTCAATTAAAAACCCTGTTTTGTTTAACTAAAAAAAAAACGAATTTTCAGCCAAATATATTAATTTTTGATTACAGTGATGAATTAAAAAAAAAAGTGAACTTTAACCAATGAATGGAATTTTCAAACCGAAAGATGAATTTTTAATTTAAAAAATGAATTTTTAACTAATTTTTTTTTTCAAACAATAAAATGAATTCTTAACAAAAAATGTTATATTTAAATTTTTTACAAAACAGAACATTATTTAATGAAAAAGATTACATTTATATCAAAAAAAGGTAAATTTTCTACAAAAAAGGGAATATTTAAAGTGAATTTCCAACTTAAATCATAAATCTTCAACTACAGAAAATTTAGTTTTTAACTAAATACACGAATTTTCAACTACAAAAATAAAGTTTCTACTAAAAAAAAAATACTTAAATTTTCAGTTAGTAAAGAAAATTTTCAACCAATAAAGAAACTAATTTTCAACAAAATATTTCAATTTGCAGCCACAGAAAATTATTTTTACCACATGCAATTATTTTTTACACATAAAATTATTTTTTAGTAGAATAATTCAATTTGCAGTTAGAAAAGTAAAATTGAAACAATAAAAAAAAGTTGATAGACAAATTAATTTTTTTAACTAAAAATATACATTTTTAGACAAAGATAAAATAGTTACATCTTAAATTTAAAAACTTGTTTTTTAACTAAAAAGAAACGAATTTTCAGCCAAAAAAATTGATTTTTGATTACAGTGATGAATTTTTAAGCAAAAATATGAACTTTGGCCAATTAGTGGAATTTTCAAACCGAAGGATGAATTTTTAATTTAAAAAATGAATTTTTAACTAAAATTTTTTTTTAAATAAAGAAATGAATTCTTAATAAAAAAAGTAGTTTAACCAAAATTATAATAGTCAAAATTTTAGAAAAATAAATTTTCAACCAGAAAAAGTGAATTTACAACAAAATTGTTTCCTTTTGAAAAAGAAAAAAATTATTTGAAAATAAAAATAGAAGAATTAAATTTTTAGTTAAAACAATCAATTTTTAACCAAAAAAATGAAGTCTCAACAAAATAATTTTTTCATACACAAAAAAAGAAAATAAAACTAGAATAATTCAATTTTCAGTTAGAAAAGTAAAGTTGAAACAACAAAAAACAAGTTTATAGCCAAATTAATTTTTTTTAACTAAAAATATACATTTTCAATCAAAAATAGAATAGTTACATCTTCAATTAAAAAACTTGTTATTTAACTAAAAAGAAACGAATTTTCAGCCAAATAAATATGAATTTTTAATTACAATAAAAAAATGATTTTATAATAATAAAAGAAGAATTAAATTTTTAGTTAAAACAATCAATTTTTAACCAAAAAATGAAGTCTCAACAAAATAATTTTTTTATAAACAAAAAAAGAAACTAACACTACAATAATTTAATTTTCAGTTAGAAATGTAAAATTGAAACAACTGGAAACAAGCTTATAGACAAATTAATTTTTTTTACTAAAAATATACATTTTTAATCAAAGATAGAATAGTTACATATTAAATTTAAAAACTTGTTATTTAACTTAAAAGAAACGAATTTTCAGTCAAAAAAATTGATTTTTGATTACAGTGATGAATTTTTAACAAAAAATATGAACTTTAACCAATTAGTGGAATTTTCAAACCGAAAGAATAAAGAATAAAGAAATTAATTCTTAACAAAAAATTTTATTGAACCCGAATTAGAATATTTGAAATTTGAGAAAAATAAATGTTCAATAAAAAAAAGTGAATTTACAACAAAATTGTTTCTTTTTCAAAAAGAAAACAATATGAATTTTTGATTACAGTGAAAAAATGATTTTATAATAAAAACAGAAGAATTAAATTTTTAGTTAAAACAATCAATTCTTAACCAAAAAATGAAGTCTCAACAAAATAATTTTTTTATAAACAAAAAAAGAAACTAAAACTATAATAATTTAATTTGCAGTTGGAAAAGTAAAATTGAATCAACAAAAACAAGTTTATAGACAAATTAGTTTTTTTTACTAAAACTATACATTTTTACAGTTACATCCTAAACTTAAAAACTTGTTTTTAACTAAAAAGAAACGAATTTTCAGTCAAAATAATGATTTTTTGATTACAGTGAATATTTTTTTTTAAATAAAGAAATGAATTTCTAACAAAAACTTTAATTCAACCAAAATAAGAATAGTCAAAATTTTAGAAAAATAAATGTTCAACCAGAAAAAAGTGAATTTACAACAAAACTGTTTCTTTTTCATAAAGAAAAAAATGATTTTAAAATAAAAATGGAAGAATTAAATTTTTAGTTAAAACAATCAATTTTTAACCAAAAAAACGAATTCACAACAAAATAATTTATTTTATACACAAAAGATGTATTTTCTGCAAACAAAAAGATACAGTTTCAATTAAATGTAAAAATTGTAAACTCAAAAAGCTACAATTTAGAAACTAAAAGTAGAATAATTCAATTTGCAGTTAGAACAGTCAAATTAAAACTAAATATTTTTTTCAAGTAAAGAAATGAATTCCTAACAAAAAATTTAATTCAACCAAAATAAGAATAGTTAAAATTTTAGAAAAATAAATGTTAAAAAAAAGTGAATTTACAACAAAACTGTTTCTTTTTCATAAAGAAAAAAATGATTTTATAATAAAAATAGAAGAATTAAATTTTTAGTTAAAACAATCAATTTTTAACAAAAAAATGAAGTCTCAACAAAATAATTTATTTCATACACAAAAGATGTATTTTCTGCATAAAAAAGATACAGTTTCAATTAAATGTAAAAATTTTTAACTCAAAAAGCTACAATTTAGAAACTAAAACTAGAATAATTCAATTTGCAGTTAGAACAGTCAAATTAAAACTAAATATTTTTTTCAAATAAAGAAATGAATTCCTAACAAAAAATTTAATTCAACCAAAATAAGAATAGTTAAAATTTTAGAAAAATAAATGTTAAAAAAAAGTGAATTTACAACAAAACTGTTTCTTTTTCATAAAGAAAAAAATGATTTTATAATAAAAATAGAAGAATTAAATTTTTAGTTAAAACAATCAATTTTTAACAAAAAAATGAAGTCTCAACAAAATAATTTATTTCATACACAAAAGATGTATTTTCTGCATAAAAAAGATACAGTTTCAATTAAATGTAAAAATTTTTAACTCAAAAAGCTACAATTTAGAAACTAAAACTAGAATAATTCAATTTGCAGTTAGAACAGTCAAATTAAAACTAAATATTTTTTTCAAATAAAGAAATGAATTCCTAACAAAAAATTTAATTCGACCAAAATTAGAATAGTTAAAATTTTAGAAAAATAAATATTCAACAAAAAAAAAAAAAATCACATTACAACAAAATTGTACTATTTGTTTGAAAACTTGTTGTTTTTTTTTTAATGAAAAGGAATTTTATTTGCCGAAGGTTTAACCCAATATTCTGGATATCCGTTTTTTATTTGTTCAGAATGAGATTGTTAATAAAGTAAAATAACTAAAATAAGAGAAGTATTTACTTTATGTTTTTAACTTTGCAAGAAAATATTAATTGTTTGAAATAAGTTGTATTTTTGTTGTGTTTAAGTTTTGTTTTTGTTTTTGTTTTCAGAAAGGTCCGAATGTGAAGATGACTCCGCCTTTGAGTCGCAAGCGTGGCTCCTCAGTGAGTTTTACGCGAGCGAAGGATGCCGAGGAGGGAGGTGACGAAATCCACATATCTTTGGCCCCTTATATCCAAACTTATTTGGCCCACAGTGGCCAGGGACTTGGATGTTGTGGAATTGGCCTACCCGTCCCCTTCGAACGAGCCGCCCCAAGATCCTGGTGGAATCCCAAGTTCGATTCTGAAATCCTCGAGGAACAGTACAAAAGAAGTGCCTTTCCGCAAATTAGATTGAGATTTAGGTAAAAGAAAAAACAAAATAATTCACTCATTTTGCGCAATTTTTAACTAAATAGTCACATTTTCAACCTAAAAGATGAATTTTTAACAAATTCAGGGTGGCCAATTTGACATGGGATTGATGACCAGGAATTGAATTAAAAAACCGGGAATTTTTCTTTTGATCGTATCAAACTTCAAGTTTTTACAGAGAATTTTTATAATTTAAAAGTTCTCATGGAAAACTCGTATTTTTCGATCGAAAATTTGAAAAATTTAATGGAAAACTGAACTGTTCATTTGAAAAATTATGTATATTGTTGAACATATGTCTTTTTTTGTAGAAAAACAATTTTTTAATCAAAAAATTCAACTTTTTTGGTAAAAATTAATTTATTTTAGTTGAGGCTTCAATTATTTTGTTTTTAATTTTAAAATAAAATATTTTTTGTGGAAATATTAAGTATTGTATTCTTCTTTGAAAATAATTTTATGGATTTTTTTTTCTTTTTTGATCAATAATTTTTTGAAATTGAAAGTGGAACTATTTTGTGAAACATTAATCTTTTTGGTTTAAATATTCGTCCCTTTCCGTAGAAATTTCGTTTTTTTTTAATAACATTTTTTTTTAATGCTACTGTTTGATTGAAAATTAATCTTTTTTTATGAACATTCAAGTACTTTATTGGAATATTGTCTTTGTTCATTATATCCAACTGTTTTTTAATTTTAATTACAATCTTTTTTCTTTTTTCTGATAGAAGATTCTTAATTAAAAATTAAAGTATATTCTTGGAAAGTGTTTTTTTTTTCTTAAAAATGTATTGCTTTTGACTGAAAATTTACATATTTCATTTTTTTGTGTGCAAATTTGTCTTTCTTAATTGAAAATTTATGTTTTTGGTTGAAAACTAAATCATTTTGTTGAAAATTCAACTATTTGGTTGAAATTTGAAATATTTTTGTGAAAAAATTTAACTATTTTGTAGAAAAGTTCTTTTTTCCGGTTTAAAATTCATATAATTCCATTTTGCACTGCAAATTTATCTTTATAGTTAAAATTTCAACAATGTGGTGAAGAATTGAACTATTCAGTTGAAAATTTACTTATATTGTCGAAAATTTGTCTTTTTTGTAGAAAAACAATTTTTTAAGCAAAAAATGCAACTGCTTGGTTAAAAATTAATTTATTTTAGTTGAGGCTTCAAATATATATTTTTTTAATTCCTCTTTGTCAGTTATTATCAACTGTTTTTTATTTTAAAATAAAATATTTTTTGTGGAAATATTAAGTATTGTATTCTTCTTTGAAAATTCATATTTTTAGTTGAAAAATCGTTTTTTTTTTATTTTTTATTTAATTTTCTTAACAGAAAACGTAACTATTTTGTTGAAAATTCAACTAGTTGGTTAAATTTTGACCTATTTTACAATAAATTTTATTCTTTTTTTGGCAATGGAAATATTTTTTAAACAATTAACTATTCTGTTAAATCTTTAACTATTTGGTTAAAAATTAAACTATTATTTTTGAAAATGGAACTATTTCATTAAAAATTTAATGATTTTAAGTTGAAATATTTGTTATTACTTTTAAATATTTTTTTGAAAATTTAACTATTTGGTTTCAAATTTAATTATGTTGTTAAAAATTACAAAATTTAATTAAAAATTAATTTTTTTGTAAAATGAAACCTTTTTTTAAAATTAAACGATTTTGTTAATAAAACACCTATTTAGTTGAAAATATAATTGTTTTGTTAA